>LJPH01003846.1:0-46740 GCA_001430925.1 Byssoonygena ceratinophila
CCCCCCAACCTAAAGAGGATTCGGAGATAGCTGACTCTTTGGCAGATGGCTCTTGGATAATGACCATGACGAAGAGGGAATGATTGTCATTGCTAACCTTTACGGAGAGGGTGACATCCATAATGACAAGGCTCGTCAAGAATACCGCGACATCAAAATGGACGTTTTGATTCAACGCCAAGAAGGTGAACGTGGCTATGCAGATATGTTCCGTCGTTACTCCAGACGCGTTTTCATCGCAATGTCAGCTCAAGCTTTCGCACAGCTAAACGGTATCAATGTTATTTCATACTACGCGCCGTTGGTGTTCGAGTCTGCCGGCTGGGTCGGTCGGCAGGCAATTTTAATGACCGGCATAAATTCAATCACCTATCTAGCTTCGACTATTCCGCCGTGGTATTTGGTGGATCGCTGGGGTAGACGCCCGATACTATTGTCCGGTGCTGTCGCAATGATCATCTCGCTCAGTCTCATCTCTTATTCGATTTACCTCGACATTCCAGGAACGACACCAAAAATGACGGTCGTATTTGTCATGATATATAATGCCGCTTTTGGAGCATCATGGGGACCTATTCCATGGCTTTATCCCCCAGAGATTTTACCGCTAAGCATTCGTGCTAAAGGTGCAAGTTTGAGTACTGCCGCGAATTGGGCCTTCAACTGGCTTGTTGGAGAGCTCACACCCGTCTTGCAAGAGGTGATCCAATGGCGACTTTATTTGATGCACGCTTTCTTCTGCGCCACCAGTTTTGTAGTCGGTAAGTCGAGAGAAGAATCCTAGCCCCTATTTTCTTTCAAATGTCTGACTTTCGGCTTTGCAGTGTATTTCCTATATCCGGAAACCAGCGGTGTCCGCCTTGAAGATATGGATGCTCTTTTTGGAGAAGCCACTACAGCAATGCCAACTCCAGTTACTCCAGCTGAACGCAGCGCTCTTATGGGCCGCGCATCCCCTGTTCCGTCTCTCGACATCCGTGGCTCCGATGCTTGGATTGCTCCGGAGCACGGCGTTCCTGAACTTAACGTTGAGCCTCCAAGCCCCAGCAGCAAAACTGGAAAGTCTGTGGAAGAGACAGATGTTCGTGGAGGTATTGGAGGCTGGGTGTCCAATATGGTTGGGCGCGGAAGACGGAGAAAGAATGACGATGACCAAGGAAAATATCGGAGAGTTGATCAAGACGAAGAAGGTTGAATTTCTTTCCCTGGAGCTCTACTGCATATTTCGCAACAGCTATATAGAGGCTCAGTTTAAGCTGCTCCTGAAAAGCTCAAGTGGCCCGCCGGCCGACATTTATACAAAAAGCGGATTCTAAACTCTGGAGGACGGCGAAATCACAATTTCGCTCTATGAGTCGTGTCGTGCCGTGATAACATGCCATGCTGAGTCTACAACTTCCGGCTTTTTCTTTCTTTTTTTGTTTCGCTTTCTGGAACGGGATAAATATCAGAGATGATATAATAATAGACCACTATTTGGCGTTTCAGATGGGTATATTCGCAACGGTTGCCGATCCATCAGGGGTTTCTATCTTTGAGCACTAATCTTCCATTTCTTCACTTTATTATACTTCTCTTTACTTCTTCTCTCTATCTTTTTCCTTTCTTTTTACCACTTCAACGGGTTTGTTCGAGATATCAGTCTTCTGTGAGTGGGATGACGATATAGTTGTCTAGACATGGTTAATCGCATAGATGTGGACTTACTATCGATACTAAAGTGTTTTCTTGGGGATGACGACCAGATGGTTTGTTTGGTTAATTGTTGTCTGATTCCGGTTGATCTAGAATTGGAATCTCGACAAGATCGAGACATGTGCCCATCAGATGTTCTCTTAACGCTTGAAAGCTTATCATACCTAGATTCATACCGTGCAAGCTTCATCCTGACTTTTTGATTTGGCTTTTTCCCCTACCATGGACCCGTTCTTGAAGCTGTTTCGTGTAGCATGTATTCGAGCTGGTGAAGTTTGTTTGCTATTCAACACCAGTTTGGGACGGATCAAGTCACTTTAATCATTGGGTCTGCTTGCATGTTTCTCTGAAAGCAGTACTCCGTAAACCAAATCGCATTTAGTCTCCTATTCCCACTGAGACTGAGTTCTTCACCTCTCGGTCCAAAGCTCTTGATTTCTGGCCATATCACGTGACGGCCTGTTTTCAGCCGCGTGGGATGTGAACACGCAACTTAAATCACTCGACCCATTTCACCCTCAAATCCTCTTTTTTTCCTTTAGCAAAGGCCTTCTTCTGATTCTTCGCTTTCTTATTTGTATCTGTTTTCCTCCTCTTTCACCTCTTTGGATTCCTTCGCTTAGCAATATTTTGTAATTCGGCCTGGGGCTGTGAGGCAATTTGGCCCCAACCCAAACCCCCCTATTTTTTTGTTTCCGGGCAGCTTGTCGTTTCTCACATGAACCACCTCTCCATTTAGGCAAATTTCCGCCGACGGGCTTGTCCTTCTTTCGACACCTTTCTTCTCTCCTCAAGTTGGCGAATACGCCGTCTGAGAGAACCTTTTCTTGCTCGGAATCTTCATTCTTCTTTGTAATTCCAGATTCTTTATGAGCCGCGTGGTTTATTGTTCGCTCGTTTCGATTCGGCTCCCTCTTATGCCACGACTGTAATCTACGCTTTCTTCCCGCTCTACTTTTTTTTTTTCCCTTTCCCACCGGCACCACTTTTAATACAGTTCATTTTTGCTTCCCATCATGGCGAGCAATGACGAAGGGTTCGCGACAGGCGCGTTTGCCAATGCGGACGTCCGAAGAAGAAACGTTCCCGGTTCCCAGAAGACCGATGCTGGACCGGACGTACCTGAGATAGTAATTGATGGCAAGAAAGCTCTTGTAAAGGTAGGCAGGTCCTTTTTTTTTCATATACGCACAGTGTTGAAGCACGTCGGCTCAATCGGCTTGAGTATCTTTCAAGGACTATCTGGCTAATGGTTCGGAATTCGCAGAAATCGACGTCCTTCCTTGACTGTCTCGACGAATGGGAGTTTCTCATTGCACCATTGATATTTACGGCTTTGGCATTTTTCACCAGAATGTGGCGCATCGGTCTGTCCAATATTGTGACATGGGACGAGGCTCAGTAAGTTCCTGCCGGGTTATTGAGTCATAGGGATAAAGAAATTGAGGCTAATGTATACCGAAGTTTTGGCAAATTCGGTTCTCACTACATTAAACGTGAATTCTATTTCGACGTGCATCCTCCGTTGGGTAAAATGCTTGTTGGCTTGTCGGGATATCTAGCTGGGTACAATGGGTCCTTCGAGTTCAAATCCGGTGAAAAATATCCTGAGGATGTCAACTATACCTACATGCGGCTATTCAACGCGTTCTTCGGTGTGGTGTGTGTGCCATTGGCCTACTTTACCGCTCGAGAACTTAACTTCCGCCGGGCAACTGTTTGGCTGGTGACAATGATGGTTCTCTTTGAAAACTCCTACGCAACAATCTCCCGGTTTATTCTCTTGGACTCTATGCTGCTGTGCTTCACGTTCACGACGGTTCTCTGCTGGGCCCGCTTTCACCGGCTGCGCAACCAAAGTTTCTCACCCGAATGGTTTACATGGTTGTTCCTGACCGGCCTCAGCATTGGATGTGTTTGCAGCGTGAAGATGGTCGGCTTGTTCTGCACTGCGTTGGTTGGCCTTTACACAATCGAGGATCTATGGAACAAATTCGGCGATTTGAAGATGCCAAAGGTAAGGGTTTTTACGTCAACCATTGTGATCAATTACCTTGGTTTTTGTCTATGGCTGACTGTTGATTAGACTGTTCTTGCCCAACACGTTGTAGTCCGCGTCATTGGACTTATCATTGTGCCATTGCTCGTGTACATGTTCTCCTTTTACCTCCACTTCCTCATCCTCGAAAACTCCGGTCCCGGTGATGCTCAAATGAGCTCGCTTTTCCAGGCAAACCTGAGAGGCACCAATGTCGGAAAGGATAGTCCACTGGAAATCGCCATTGGATCCAAGGTCACTATCAAGAACATGGGATACGGAGGTGGTTTGCTTCATTCCCACGTTCAGACGTATCCCTCGGGTTCTTCGCAACAGCAGGTCACATGCTATCACCACAAAGACACCAATAACGATTGGTTTCTTTATCCGAATCGCACTCAGCCCGAATATGATCCTAAGGGTGATATCGCATTCATTGGCGACGGTGACGTCATTCGTCTTATCCATGCGCAGACTGGGCGTAACTTGCACTCTCATGCCATTGCTGCTCCGATCACAAAGTCCAACTGGGAAGTCTCTTGTTATGGAAACACCACTGTTGGTGACGATAAAGACCATTGGGCAGTCGAGGTCGTCAACGATGTTGCGTCCAAAGACAGATCAAAGATCCGAACCCTTACCACATCTTTCCGTCTTCGCCACACCTCTCTAGGATGTTATCTCCGTGCCGGCAATGTCAATCTGCCTCAGTGGGGTTTCAAGCAGATAGAAACGAGCTGTGTGAAGGAGAACAAACCCTACGATGTCTATACTCACTGGAACGTCGAATCGCATGTAAATGCAAGACGTAAGTTTCTCTCGTTCCTCGATAGGCCCTTGTAACTCATTGCTGACTCTCCTTTAGTGCCGCAAGGAGATCCAGGGGCGTATAAGTCGCCGTTCTTGAAGGACTTTATCCATCTGAACGTCGCCATGATGACTTCGAATAATGCCCTTGTACCGGACCCGGATAAGCAGGATGATCTCGCTTCCAAATGGTGGCAGTGGCCTATTCTCAACGTTGGTCTCCGCATGTGTTCATGGGATGACAACACCGTCAAGTACTTCCTTCTCGGCAACCCTTTTGTGTATTGGGGCAGTACAGCCAGCCTGGGTATTTTCGGCTTGGTGGTCGTCTGGTACCTGGTCCGCTGGCAGCGTGGTTACACTGAACTCAGCAAGGCGGACATCGACCATATCCACTATTCTGGTCTTTATCCTCTCCTTGGATGGGTTCTTCACTATCTGCCCTTCATCATCATGGCCCGTGTCACTTATGTCCATCATTACTACCCGGCACTTTACTTTGCGATCCTGACATTGGGATTCTGCGTCAACTGGTTTACCCAAAAGCTGAACAAGAAGGTCGAGTGGGCGGTGTACTTTGTTCTGTACGCTGCCGTTATCTCGCTCTTTGTTGTCTTCAAGGATATTGTCTTCGGTATGCAAGGATCAAACGAGCAGTGGCAATACCTCAACTGGTTCAGCACCTGGCGCATCGCTAACCGGAAGACGTCTTAAATCTACGACCATCTTTTATCGCTCGAGAATGTGCCTGGCTAGACGGAATTTAACATTGACGAAATAGACGTTTCTTCGAGAAATTTACGGCTCCGGGTTGTGAGATGATTTTGGTGGGAGGCATTTTTCTTGTATGCTCCTCCTTTTTAAAAGAAACCAGGATGGTATGGGAAAGGGAGATGGATGGGATGCGTTCCAAAGGATACCTGTCCGTCATGTATTATTTAATATGGTTACTCAAATTGATTCTCCATGTAACTTATTATTAGGGCCTTTTTTGTCTGTATGGGCTGGCGGTTGTTTTCAGTGCAGTTGTCTCAGATGAATTATCTAGTGAACAGCACAGCAGGAGTGAATTGGCAATCTGTTTACAAGTTGGCATTGGCTTCTTGTTACCTGCTTGAAGATTGGTTGTTTTGAGTAAAAGGTCTTGACTTGGTATATCTTTAATTAAATGTGTGCAATCTTATATACAGTGAAGTAGGTTATATCTCATGCTTCAACTCAACAAAACAAAAAGCTGCCACCCAAAAGAAAAAAGATAGGATATAATATGCAAGGGAGACCCATATGCTTGCGCTGGCTTGCCACAGTAAACATAAATACCTAAATGGGTGAAAAAACCCCAAAATGGAAACACGCACAAGGGCGAGAAAAGGGATATCCTTCAAATTCCATGTTGAACGATGGAGGAAAAACCGCGATTGAAGAATATATACCTCAGCAACACCCTCCCGCCCAGCCACTCCCCCTTCTCCCCATCGCGTCATTGACCCCCAGCGTCACGGTCCTCTGCATCTTGCCACCACCATTCCTCGTCGCACCCGCACTCCCATAGCCCTTCACCCCACTCCGGCGGTCATTCAGATCATACCGACCAGCTTCAATATTACGATAAATGCGCTCGGCCACCTCCAGAAACGCACGCTCGACGTTCTCACCGGACTTGGCGCTCGTCTCGACGTACCGCACGACGCCGTTGGCTCGGCACCAGGCCTCGGCCTGGGCGCGGGTGATGTAGCCCTGGCCGAGCTCGCGGGCGGCGTCGGGGACGAGATCGCTCTTGTTGCCGACGAGGACGACGACGATGCCCTCTTCGGCGATCTGCTGGAGGTCTTGCAGCCAGGCGGAGAGGGAGGAGAAGGTGGCGGGGCGGGTGATGTCGAAGACGAGTAGGGCGCCGGATGCGCCGCGGAAGTAGGAGCGGGTGATTGATTTGTAAGTTTCTTGGCCGGCGGTGTCCCAGAGGGAGAGTTTCATGCGTTTCTGGCGGGGTGGGGAGTTGGTTTTGGGTTTCTGGGGGGGTGCAGGGAGGCCGGCGGAGAGTTGGAGGGGAGGGGAGTCGGGGTTGTGGTTGTGGTCGGAGGCGGGTCGGGAGGAGGTTTTGGATGTGTTGGGAGTTTGGGATTCGGGGAGAGGAGTGATGGGGAGATGGGATGGTTGGGATTCGGATTGAGAGAGATCTTTGTCTTCAATGCTTCTGTCGAGTTCGTCGCTGGCGGGAGGGCCGACGGGAACAACTCGAGAGCCGAACTCGACGCCGATGGTGACGTCGTGGGTGGTGGTGAAGCGACCTTCGCAGAGGCGGATGGTGAGCTGTATATATCCACGAGGTCAGAAAAGAGCATCAGGAATTGGGATTATAGCTGCGTACACTGGATTTGCCAGTGCCAGAATCACCGATGCAGACGAGCTTTGCGATGTAGTCCCATGGCGGTTGGTGCGACATGGACGCTGTTTGCGTATTTTCGATCGGTCGTCTGGGTATCGAAGCCAGGCAGTCTGCTTTGAAATTTAAGAAAAGAGGAGATGTCTTAGATAGTAGGAATTTTTCTCAATTTTTGTAGATTTTATCAGTTGATGGCCAGTTGTGCAAGATTCAGGTCAAGCTTTGCTGGCAACAATGATGATGATGATGATGATGGTGGTGATTTTCCCGGGTGGTGAAGTGGTGATGGGTGCCTGACTTGGCGGGTTCTGATAGCTCTCTGGGGGGCCCGGGCGGGTGTGGAGGCCTGTTGCGGTGCCCAATTGCCGTTTAATCCACCAGAGTCTAGGCCTTGCCGCCTGCCGTCCAAGCCCGGGGGAGCTCAGCGTGTTGACTAACACATGCACACAGGTAACCCTGCAGGGATGATCTGGTCAACGAGGAATACTGCTGCTACTATTGCTGCCTGACATTCCGCTGGGTGTTTCTAGGCAGATCTTTCTCTTCTCTCCTCCGCTCCCATTTAACCTGTTGACTTGTCGACTTGCTGCCTGTCTGTACTGATGCTTTGCTGTGTGCTGATGATATCACTTGTAACGGTTGGTATCAAAAGCGGTCATGGGTCGTACGAGCACATGACTAATTGGTATCACGCTAGGCCCACTGCAGGCTAGCCTGGCCCTCTCACCGCATAAATCCGCACGGGACCGGTGTAATATACCGTACGACGCATGTCACACCGTCACTTGCTTCACTCTGCAGTTGATCACCAGCCAGTCAATCGCGATCAACCTCGTTTCTCCCACCAAAATCACCACTTCATTCTGCCTCGCTCTCCCTCTCTCTTCCTCCGTCTTCTTCCCTCCTTTGAGCTCTTGGATCTCTTAGAGGACTTGCTCTGATGCTTCTAGACAACCCTGCTGTATACCTTATCTCTCCATATCATATCCACCTTCTTTTTGGAGTCTATACTGCAACTGCTGCATCAGTAGCTCATCATCCGCCAGAGCCTATATAGTACTAATACACTGCCTTTATGCGACCTCTCGTCACCAACCATTAATCTATTTCTTACTAGGTTGGCTTTAATTCTGCCTGCCTGCTGGGTCGTTGTTATACCTCAGCAAGAGGGAGTAGCTGGTGCTTTACCAGGCATCATCATTGACCGCTGCTCTCCTCTACAGCACCTCTCTTCAAGAGCACTTTGTGAATGACTTCCCACCACCATGTTTTCAGAATGTAAGTGCCTTCAAATACTGTGCTCTAAACTCTCCCAGCTTCCTTAGACTGACACACCATCCAGATGCGTCTCGGTTTCTCGCACAGTCCCAGTCACGGATTGGCTTCACGCCCGATAGCACCCAGAATGGACGTGATCGCCAGAGACGGCCAAATCAACCATCCTCAAAATTCCCTGCGTCTCGATCATATCTTAACCGTGGGCTAGGAAACCCGTATAACCAAGCCGGGTCTTCCCATTTACAGCTCCCTTTCGGTCGAGGCTCCGTGCAGCAGGCTCCACTCTTCTACAGTGCTACCGATCAGTTTCGCGAGGAAGACGACGAGCAGGAACATGAGCGGGAAATAGCCGATTACTTTGCTCTCCAACGATCTCGAGCGAACTTTGGTGCCATACATATGGAGGAATCGTCTGAGCTAGAAGGAGAAGACGATGGACACGATAGCACTGAACATCCTGATGGGTTCGGCCAAGGGAGGGGAATCCGAAGTTCCTGGCGTGGAGGCAAAGCAGGTGGCCCTTCCCGAAAGACAGGAGTGGATACTTTGCATGAACGAAACGATGAAGATGGCGACGCCGAATCCACAAGCAGCAAGGGGAAGGGAAAAATGGTTGATGTGCGCCTAGAAGACTCTGTACCGAATGATATGGTGAACCTAGACATGAATGTCCCTTCCGAATTTCAGGATGAGAATCCTCCGTCTGTTCAACAGTTGCGACGGTCACCTTTCACCAATGATCATTATCAGGCGAGTTCGGTTTTCATGCCCCGGGAAACCGACAAGCAGACTCTATTAGACCACCCTCAACCTCCCAGCCCCGGACAGTCGGAAGCGCCGCCGTCGGTGGCGTACGAAGCAGAACCTCCAATGCACGATGCGTTCTGGGGGCATCTCTTTTTGCTTTGCCTAGCCGGTCTTTTTGCATCCTCATTCATGGTATATCTCCATACTTGGGAGCCCTCAGGGAAACCTGGGTTAGGAGATACGATATATTCTGCACTTCATGCGTCTTTTTACCTTCTCGGGACGTATACACTTGTCTCCGTTTTCGTGTCCCTGCTGTGGTTGGCACTTCTCAAATCATACGTTCGACCGTTGGTCTACGCAATGTTAATTGCGGTCCCGCTCATATTATATTCCTTTGCCATCTACTCATTTGTTTCCAGTTTCAAAGGTTCATGGCATGGCGCGAGCGTTCAAGATAAAGTGATGCGATGGGGCTCATTAGTCCCTGCGATAATGGCAACAGCGTGGGTATACTCTGCAGTCAAGGGCCGACATTCTGCTGGAAAGGCAATCAGTATATTAGAGTTCTCGTGCCGAATTCTAAGCGCCAACTCGCCCTTGCTCGTCGTTGGGTTCGCAACTCTGGCAGTCATCGCAGTGTGGACATGGCTTTGGATCCTCATGTTCACGCGCGTATTCCTCGGAGGACACGTGAGCAAGGCAAAGTCTACGTTTATCATCAATCCTGAGAGCTGGTGGCTGGGTGCATACTTCATTCTCGTCTACCTCTGGTCCCTTGGGATCATCTCCGGGATTCAACGCTCTGTGACGGCTGCCACCGTCAGCCAGTGGTATTTCCATCGTCTTGCCGTGCCGTCAATAACTCCTCGCCAAATAGTGCCTGCAGCGCTCTCATTTTCCCTTACCACAATGTTTGGGACAATTTGCCTTTCAACATTCCTGGCCCTCCTTATCCGTCTTCCTCTGATCGTCTTACCTCGACGTTTGTCATCTTTGCTATCCCTTGCCGCCTTCTCATTTGTCCCCACACCTATTGCAGCTTTAACGAACCCGTTAACTTTGAGTTATGCCTCGATATTCACTCAACCATTAGCCCCCTCTGCCCGAACTCTCAATCAATTGACTTTCCTTGCACCTTCCTCTGCAACCACTACTATCAATCCGCGTTCGTTCTCCAACAATTCCAGAAACGAAGCACCCGCGTTGGTGCCCTACCGGCTTGCTAAACTTCTCCTCCACGCCACGCGTTTTATCATGTCCCTCGCCCTTGGCTTTGCGGGCTGGGTGTCTAGTGCTCGAAGACTGCAAGTACCCGATGGTACTAGCACAATCCGTGGCAGCCTCTATGCATACATCGTGGGTATGATTGCCGGCGCAATTGGATGGGGAGTCTTAGCAGCAATGGAGGGTGTGCTGGCGTGCGTCCTGGATGCAGCAGTGGTTTGCTGGGCGACTGAAGTAGGGACGACACGAAGAGAGGCTAGGTACTGTCGGGAGGCAGGGTGGTTGTTTGGTGGGGCGAGAGAGCGCCACAGGGAGGATGTGTGACTGAGTGGAATTCCAAAAACATGGCGATGGGAGTCGGATTTGCAATAAAGTCAGGGCCTTTTTTTTTTTTTTTTTTGACGACATTTATAGAAGAGGCGCACTGGGGTTTCTTATACTATCTTTCTTCAAAAGTTGGCTGGCACTCCTGACTGACAAGACAGCATAGCTAGTTTCTATTGACATGGTGAATTTACAGGTGTCTCTCAGTGAAATCCTCTGATGCATAGACAGGAGATCTATTGTTTGTCTGGGCTTCGACTGTAAGAAGTCTTGTTCCTATGACCTAGCTCCAGTTTGTTTCCGCCTGTTGCTGGCTGCAGTTAATCAGTTGACCGATCTACTCTCAAGAACCATAGTTATACAGAAACACACACACACACACACAGCAAATCACAAACAGGGGCTCTAAATTTTGATCATATTTCACTCCTGTCTCATAATCCCAGCCCAGCTTCTCCAAATTATCAATCCTATCCCACATTTTACATTCCACAAGTAAAATACACACAACATCCTGGTTAGTACACATCATACCTAGGTATCATTCTTTTCCTCCTTTAAAGGGTATTGCAGAAAAGGTAGCAGATGAACAAAAGGGGGAAAAGACGATGACACTTTGTTAGATGAGAGCTCAGAGCTAATTGATTAGCAGTCCAACAAAAAATGAAAAAAGGGGAGAGCAAGTCGTTAAAGATCATACACATGTGGCCGGCTCCAGGCGAACGCTGTTTTCGGTCAGATGGGAAAAAACAAAGGACAATGAAAAAGAAATTGGGGTATTTAGCTTCCTAGCTGTAGAAAGAAAAAAACAATGTAGAAAGCAAAATAAAGTATGCCTCCATCCCAAGCAAACCGCTGAAGCTGCGAATCCCAATGGTGGAAGGAAAAAAAACAAAAAAAAATCAAAGCTTCAATTTATTGACCCACGGCACGTCTTCCTTATCACACCATTCGCGCATAAGAGCACATGCGAACCGAATACCCTCGATGACCCCCGCCGTGCCCGTCCCCGGCGCCATCCCACCGCCTCTCGCCATCGGCAGAAAGAAATCACCGCTGTACTTGCCCACCTTCAACACCTCTCTGCCCCTCTCGGCGAAGTTGCGACTGCGTCGCTGCCACGTGGCAGGGTACTCGCGCGCGAGCACGAGGTCGGGGAGCAGGCGGCAGCCTTCGAGCCAGAGACGGTTTGATTCACGGTGGGTCTGGAGAAGGCGGTTTCGCAGCTCGATCAGCTCGCGGACGACTTTGGAGTCTTGGGTGAGGGTGGAGGACTGGGAGGAGTTGTCTGCGTCGTCGCTGCCGGGGGTGGGGGCGACGATTCGGTCTTTCTGGTTGTTGTTGTTGTTGTTGTTGCTGATGTTGTTGGTGAGGTCTCCGGGGAGTGATATGGAAGCGAGACGGTCGAGGTCGAGGGTGTGTACGGCCTCGTGGATTATAGCGCCTAGGAACAGGCAGAGGCCGTGTAGATGTCGATATGGGGTGGTGCGGTTTACGACGGCTTGCCAGTAGGGAATGAGAGAGTGCCAGTTTAGCGAATGGCAGGCCTGGCGGGTGATAGATTTGGATTTATCGTCTGCTATGAATGCGAGAGTGAAACAGAGGACGGCTTCAATGGCCACCACAGCGCCCAGTTTTGGGTCTTTTTGTTGAGATCCAGCTGATGATTTTCCTTGATCAGCTAGCGGGTCGGAGGCATGTTTCAGTTCTCGACCAATATCCTTGTACTTTTGCCATTCATCGCGCCACGCCCGCCATTCTAATTCCTGAGATTGCGTGGACTGGTTCTCTGATAAGGCGGGAGAAGGTTTGCTAATCGGTTTCTCATCATTTGCTTTAGCTGGTGGCACTTTTGTTTCGCTGTCGGTAGACTCTGTACGACGCATGGGGGCTCCTTTAACAGCAGTTTTCGTTTCCTTCTTTGGGGTCGTAAAATGGGGTTTGGACTGCTGACCGGCAGCTTTGGAATTGGAAGGGGCGCTTTTTGCCATCTGGGAGCTCTCAGAGGACACTGACGTAGTCGTCTTGGGCCTTTTGGAAGCAGGCGCTTCGTTAGAGATGTCGTCTGCCGGTTTGGAGCGTTTATTTCCTACAGATTCTCGCTGCTTTTCGATAACTTTCGAACCCGACTGTATCTTAGTTTCTTTTTGATCGGACACATCTTCCAGAGCCTTCTGCTTTACCGGCGCTTTGTCGCTCTTGCGCCTGGGCATCTTTAGCAGCGCCTCGACTCGCTTTTTATTCTGACGGCCATATTTAAGCCTCACAACGAGTTTGGGTGGTCTTGCTGGGGGCGCCGGGGTGGGTTTAGCAGTGGCAGACGATGGAACGGGGTTACCAGATGAGGTAACGGCAACCTTTTTGATAGCGCGTTGAACCAGCGGTGCAGGGATTGGGGAGTTTTTGGCTCCGGTTTTTGCAAGTAGAGGAGGATTTGGCGTCTTTAGTTTGGCATCTCCCTTTGAGCTGGAAAATGAGTCTGCCCGCGGGCGGTCTTGCCCCAGTGCTTTGGATTTCGTCACATCGGGTTGGGTGTTGGGAGGTTTTGGAACGGTTTTCTTGGCTGTGGGTGATGGCTTTTTCGCTTCATCTGGAAGTAGTATTTCTACTTCGAGTTCTGGAGGGAGAGATGGAGAAAGCAAAGGAGGAATACGCGGACTAACAGCGGTAGGCGGCAGCGTGGGAGAGAGTAGTTCAGGAACAGCTGGAAAATTCTTGACACGTTTCAGTGATTTGTCCGAATCCTCGTCGAGCTCTTTTTCTGGTTGTGGCTTCATGGTATGCGAGGAGGGTGGTCCATCGGCAGGTTTTGAAGACGGTAGCTTTGGGCTTTTATCACGAGCGACATTGTTCCTTGTAGTAGTGGCAGCTTTGGCAGCCCCAGTCTTCACTGTTGGCGGCGGGTCCTGTTTGGGAGGAGATGGCTCTGGTTTCCCGCTCGATCCCACCACAGGAGTTGGCGGAGCCGAAGTCTCAAGCGCCTTCTTGTAGTCTTTAAAACTGATTTTCTTTTTCTGCTGGTTGCTCCGCAACTGGTTGTTGCTCATCTTCGCCGCGGGGACTCCAGGCTCATCCTCCTCTATGATGTTTCCGTTCCCGTCGGACCATCCCCCCACGGCAACTAGAAGAGTGTCTTCGGCTTGGCGAGACAGAAATGTCATATATTGGAGTTGCTCCTCCTCTGGCGCAAACAAGCAGCCCTTGCCAACGGCCCAGTTTGTCACCGGCCGGGAGCCCAGCCGGAACGGGTTGTCCGTCGGTACTGTGAGGAGGTATGGGTTGTGGGGGAAGACGTCTTCCTTAAGACGCTTGAGTCGACAGTTGATATCGCGAAGGTATTCCGAATGCGACCTTTTCTTGCTCGGAGCGGGTTTGGGGATGGTCTTGTTGGAAATGGGGTGGGAAGTACCGCGGCTGACGGACATTATAATGGAGTGAAGAGCTCTGTTCGATGGTGGAAATGACGGAAGTCGAAGGGATGAAGTCGTCGCAAGACCGGGGAGGGTACGTTGGAACCGGTGGAACCGTTGGATCTGGAAGTGAAAGGACAAAAGAAAAGATCAGAGGACGGCATTCGAGCTCGAGTGTTCAGGCCATGGGTGTGTGAGGGGAGGGTGGTGGTTGTGGTTGTGGTGGTGGTGGTCGGGAGGAAGTGAATGAACAGGACTAGAGGATGAATGCGCCGGGAGCCCCATTCAAAGGCCCAGACGCCTGAGACAATAGACAAGACGGCGTCAATAGTCGACTGGTATAGAGAGTGTTCATCGAGCTCGGCAAGCTGCTCATTCAGGACAGCCAAACACATGAGCTGTGAGCTTTGAATGGGGACGGGCAAGGTTCCACAGAAGCTGAAGGACTTCAACACCACAATGGAGAGGGTTCAAGCCCGAGAGAAGACAAGGTGAGGAGGATAAAGAGCCACAAAAGAGAAAAAGAAAAAAGAGCGATCATTACCTCCAGACCAGCTTGTCGTCTCCCCGGATGTCGCAACTTCGCAGACCAAATCCTCCCTTGCCGGCGGGCGCGAAGGCGGTTCGTCCAGCAGCCACAAGTTCTACAGACGACGGCAGCGCGGTCTCATTGGCTGGCCGGGTTCGTACCCACGATCGGCGAAAGCGTGGCCAGCTCGCATAGGCACGGCCATGGGCGTTTGGGTAGGAGAGAGAGGGAGAGAGGGAGAGAGGGTAGCAATCGTGAGTAGACGATGAGCGGGCTTGTTGGTAGTTAGTCAGTCATGAAGCGAGGGATGGCGAGATGGTGAGACAGCAAACGACGACAACGAGAGCAAATCCCACGACAGCAACAACCGGCAGCAACGAGGACGACGACGGGCGGGCTGTCTGGGGTTCGCGGAGAGATTTCCGGGGGTTCCAGAAGGGATTCATCAGACTAAACGATATAACTAACGACTGCGCTAGGCGGGATGGGTGGGGTTTTCGTTTCCCCGGCGCCTACGGAGTGACTAGTTACAGCACGCGCTGAGAAATGATTTATATGCCCGCCTATTTGGACTGTCCCGGCGCCCTCAGAGACTCTGACGCTGATTGCTCCATGAATGGCATTGATGTTCTACGAATTGATCACTGTCGCAGACGATGCTGGCAGCAAAACCAGGCCTGTCCGCGTGGGGTCGCATCACCTTCGATTCTCTTCTTAGCTTCTTAGCTGCAGAATATCCAGCAGATCGTGGCCAATGCGGTCGTCGGATTGGCGATCATTGCTTTTTCCCTGCCTCCCATCCGCTTCGCTTCCCGAGCCCTGACGGACTTGCGTATTGGATGGCTGGGATAGACAACAGGCGAGAAAAGAGGCAAAGCGACAGTTCGCAGGTATGTACGGAGTACGAGTGGAATCATTTTGATCTGGAGCTGATCACAACCTGCCTAATTACATCTCTGTATTTGCAGAAATAATGTATTCAATCGATTAAAATTTGTCTCTTTGTGAGATATTCAAGTCAAAAGAAATAGGAAATTTATACCGTCGGTTGGTCTTTTTCCCTTGATGCTCTGTTCCACCTGTTTGCCCTTCGTTTACCTTCGTGTCCGAGCCGTAATTGGTGTCAAGCTCCTTGCGGAGAGGTAGTTACCTCTCTCGAAGGAAACCAGGATGAACGCCAATCCCGCAAAAGCAATTGATACCTGCCAGGCGAGCTTGAGGGCATCCAAGAAAACACCGATAATCTCCCCTCTTAGTGGTTCCTGGAAACCCTCTATAAAAGCTTTAGACGTCATCTCATTCGCATGACCGCCTGAGAGAAGCTGCCGGGCATTCGTCTCGGAAATGCGGTAGGAGAGTTTTCCCAACTGATTGTTGAAAATAGCCGCCGGAATCGCAACGCCCCAAATATTTCCAAAACTTCAAACCCGCCGATTGGAAGATTGATGTAGAAGACCCATCTCCAGAAGATCTTTTTCACAATGATTCCTCCTACAAACGGACCAAGCGAAGTCCCAATTGCGTAAATGGTCAGCACAATGGCAATGTAGTTGCCGCGTTCCCGCAACGGGACAAGGTCGGAAACTATCACGTCAACAATCATGTTGATCCCACCACTTCTGACGCCCTGAACCGCCCGTCCTATTATGATCATCTCTTTCCTACTCGCACCGCCGCAGATTCTACTCTTTAGAGTAAATACACACACTATGAATATCGTCACCCATCGCCGTCTAAAAAGATTGGCCAACTGCCCGAAAAGCGGCTGCACCGCGGCGCTGATGAAGTTAGTATAGAACCGTCAACCGGGAGTGGAGGCTTAAGATATATTCAAAAGCTACGAGCGGAATGCTCATCTTGTCAAAGAGAAAGAGTTCGTAATCCAGACATAATCGTCCCCAATTTCCAGCGCCCGCGCAACCACGGTGTTTTTAGAGCCCCCAACAATCCTATCACGCACAGTGAGGATATAATTAACCAAAACTGAAACCCTTTCTTTGACCTGGGGTCTTTGACCTCAACTTTTGTCGGAACTTCATCCGGTGATGCCAGAGTCGAAATGCTCTGTTCTCCGTACTCATCCATGGTAATTATAATTGAAAACCTTGAAACTGACCTAAGTTAAGAGGTGTGAAAAGTATGAGCTTCCAGGTTCATATATAGTCAGCATAGACCTCATGTCCAGGACTGGTAGTGATGAGAGCTGTTAAAGCAGATAATTGCTTTTGAGCAGAATGCGCTCCTGATCTCAAGCAGGAGCTCCGCCTAGACCAGCGTATCGCTTCAATTCATCCCAAGTATGGGAATGACTGCCAGTCTGTTGGTTTCACCCTGTTTGGAGCATTCCATGTGGCTTCTAGTTCGGATTGTTCCGAACTATCTAGTCAGGCACACAGTTGCGTGTGCAGTAAGGAGCATTATAAAAGGCAATGCTCCAAGTCAGTTGCAGGGCCTTCTGGCCACATTTCCAGGACCAACATGGCTTATTAGTTGACGATGCTGAATGATCGCGAGGTTGTCGAGAATGGGAACGTTGACCGGATTTTTATCGGCCCGTGAAATCTCTCGGTGAATAGTTAAGCCGACTTCGGCGTTTGGGCGACGGGCGCGCTCACCAACAGGTGAGATCGATGTTCAGCTCGTTTTCCTCCATCATCCATGAAAGCGTACGGCTGAGAAGCTGAGGCACTCTCACCGTTGTCGTATATCATTGATGCGGCGGATTCTATAACTATAGACTCACCTGCTGATTTATTGACGGGCAACAGGCCCTCGGCAAAATTCAATTGCATCGTGTAACTACATACAGCATGCTAAGCGCGCAAAAACCTATTTCTGTTTAAATCAATATTCCAAGCTGAAATATCTTTCGAGGCGTGTCATGTTGCAGCAACAAAGTAGCATGTTTGATCTGCCCAAGAGGTTCGCGTGCGATCGATGTCGAAAACAAAAGCTCAGATGTCCTAGAGAGGCACAGACTGGCGAATCTTGCCCGCGATGTTTGCGCGCAGGGGCACAGTGCATCACCAGTACAGCTTTACCACTGGGTCGCCCCGCTCGGAGCAGAGCGGCAGCTACATGCATCCAGCCAAGCCAGAAACGACGCAAGAGGGACGCAAGGGACAACAATAGCGGCATTATTAGAGTTCACAATCTCTGCAATGTTCCCTCGGAATCTACCGACAGCGTAGTATCAGCATCGGACTCGGTCGGTATAGGGATTGCTGCCGATGGCTCACAAGAGCCCTTGGACAATGCATTGTCCTGGTTCGAGACGAACAATACCAGTTTTCCTGATTTTGAGCCAGATATGTTATTTGAAAACCCAAGTGCAGATCCTGGTTATTTTGAATCTTTATCTTTCGGTATTAATGTGCCGGACTTACATTCACCTGGCATCGCTTTAATGGGCTTCCATATGCCAGATGTTCAAGCTGGATTTCAGCACGGCCAATGTAGCCACGACTATGGAGATGACTTCCGTGAAGGCCTTTGCCGCCAGAGAAGCGGATATATCGAGACGCTGGCAAAAACAGGCGAAATCAACCCAATCTGTCGTACTGACCTCGTCTGCCGTCTATCCATGCTTAATACATGCTTATCCGAACAGATCGGCCGGTTGACGTTCAGCCCCTGGAGTGTCACTCTATTAAGCATCGTATGCGGAAGCAGTTTAGAGAAGCTAGGTCCCGAAAACAAGAATCCTCTGGGAGAAGTGCTTCGGAGCACAACTGAGCTTCTTAACATTTTACAGTCTTTTACCCTCATGGAAAAAGCTGCATTAGCCTGCAGTGTACCACTTGCTTCCGAAACTCTAGATGGTTCAGACAATGCTTTTGCTATCCTGTCGACTTTATCTAGTAACATGCTTGTTTATTCGCGAGCAGATGCCATAGTTGAACCGTTCATACACAACTCTTCAATTATGGCCATGGATTCGGTTCCACCCGTTGTACCGGAGCCGAAACTGGATACCCCTACTATCCTCGTTATTTTGGCATGCTACATCCAGATCATACAAATATACAGTCTTGTGTTCGCTCAAGCTTACTCAGGCTTCTGCGGAATGCCCGAGTCGTCGATCTCATCTCTCCAGACAATGCCAGGCCTACAGCTTGGAGGCCTACCTCTCCAACATGGAAATCTGCAAATCGGTTTTTTGATTCAGGCCGTCAAACACTTGCTAGATCGTATTGAGACACTTCTGGGCATGTCGTCTGAGTTTCGACTTGACCCCACACGAGCATCTCAAAATGGTTTGCTGCGTGGGTCGGATTTAACGGCTCTGTTGGAAGCGGTTATGAATCAAAACGGAAGTAGGAACAAGGGTGAGAACACTGCATCTGCACACATCCACTCGCTGAGAGAGAATATGGAGAAGATTGAACGCTTGCTCCCAAACAATCTCTCTCTTTAGTGCGTTCGGTACGGATTTTACGAGCAGAGACGACTGGATAAGATTCTGTCAATCTTGTCTTATTTATTATTTACGCCGTAATATTTGCGGGTCTAATGGGTTCTCAGAACTCGATTGGCACCTCATTTCCCCATACCACGCGTGTATGTCTTATGTTTTGGATATCTAAGATCGATCATCATCAGCAATCTTGTCGTTCCAGAACGCCCTAAAGTGCTTTTGATTGCCCAAAGTTTTGATATTCTCAACTTCTTCTGAAGTCAACTTGAACTTCAACGTCTGAAGGTATTCGGCGAGACGGGATTCTTTCGAGCTAGTGGTCACGACGACAACACCCTGGTCAAGAGCCCACCGAAGCAAGATATTACCCTCGGTGGTACCGTACTTCTTGGCGAGGGTCTCTAGGGTGCTGTCCACAGGCCCGCCCTTGGCTCTCGTTGCCGGTGTTAAGGGTCCATACGCAACAGTGGCGATACCCTTGGATTGGTGGAAAGCAAGGAGCTCCCCGTGCTGGAGATAAGGGTGGTATTCAATCTGGTTAACGGACGGGACGACTTTGGCTGTTTTGAGGATAGCCTCCAGGTGGTGTTGGAGCCAATTCGATACGCCAATTGATCGTGCTTTGCCGGACTGCTTGACCTTCTCCATTTCGGCCCATGCCTTTTGTAAATCCTCATCCGATTGTGCGAACCACGGCGAGTGGATGAGGTACCTGAATCATACACGGGTCAGTCCGATGCGCTTTTACCACCGATGAATCAGACGTATGCATACAAGTCAACATGATCCAGCTGCAGCTTCTTCAAACTTTCATCAATCGCATTTGGGATATCGGAAATGTTGGTGATGACCTTTGTCGTTACAAACAGCTGATTTCTCGGGACGCCGCTCTCTTTGATAGCGATGCCCAATTCCTCTTCGGTTCCATAAACCTCAGCTCCGTCGAGGTGGTGATACCCCAATTTGATTGCACTTTTGGCGGAGTCGATAAGAGCCTGATCGAGGCCATCCTCGTCACCGCGTTTAAACCATGCTGTTCCGGTGCCGTAGCCAAGCTGTGATCAGAGCTGTCAGCCTCGCATCCCAATCAACAATCGGACAGGCGGGATATTGAGCAAGAGAGCATCCTTACAATGGGAACTGTCGTTCCGTCGTTAAGTTTGACAGATGGGATATTGGCAACCATTGTTGGCGATTGATGTGAATATTCCCTTGACCTTGTTGCAGGTGATATAGGGAAGGTAAACGGAGTGGAAGAAAAGGAGAACCGAAATGGGCCACAAGTACGGGGAAATGTGGTTATTATGGGCCGAGAACATGTGGGGGAGCCGGCTAATCTCAACAGCATCATGATGGCAAAAAGTCTATCGACGGTGGGTTTGTCGGACTAAAGGCATGGACTTAAGGGCGATAACAAATCGCAACTGCTAGGACATATAAAAAAAGGGATTGTTGACAAAGGGCGTAAAAGTCATGGCAAGTTTAACCTTCGGCCACAGATTATTGCGTACACTGGAGACAGTTGGAGATGAGTCCCGGAGTGACTTGGGATCGTGAAGTAAACTCGAACTTTGAAGACTGCCGGCTCCTAATGAGATTTCAACATATATTCAAAGCATATAGATGTCAATTCCGAGTCCAATCCCTCCTCCCTGCACAACACACGCGGAGTGCTGGCATTGCTGGTGGTGAATTCGGGTTCGAGACTCAATTGAGCGCCAAGCATGATGTCACTCGGCATTGAATCCTGATTAGATAAGGCGGGACAGGAATCATGCTGGAAATGCTTCGATGAAACTCCTCGACAACCCGAATTGTCCTCAATGCCGTGCTTGTTCTATGTGTATATAATATCTGTCTGCTTTGGCGTATCCCTCTTTCTTTTTATACCTCAGGCATCATCTCTGACAGCACTTGTGCGGCCGTCAATGCTCTTGAGAACCACTACCTATCGCTGCGTGCCGACAATCCTTCACTCTCGCCTTGTACGGATGGCATCTCAACTATCGAACGGTCCACGGGCCAGAAATGCCGGATTGACCGGGGTGTCGTTGGAGGAATTGCCCAAAACGAACAATTTCACGAGCAAACTTCCGCCGGATCCTGCGTTCGAAACCCCTGAATCTTCACATGGAGCTCCCCGAGAAGCATTGGGACCACGCATGGTCAAAGGTGCGCTATATACTTATGTTAGGCCAGAGCCACAGGATGAGCCGGAGCTTCTTGGGGTAAGCCCTCGGGCTATGCGGGACATTGGGTTGAAGGACGGGGAGGAGCAGACGCAGGCGTTTAAAGATATGGCAGCTGGCAATAAGATATTCTGGAGTAAGGAGAATGGAGGGATATATCCATGGGCTCAATGCTATGGAGGTTAGTTTCCCCGATTACCTTAATTTGGAAATGTGAAACTAATCTGTAATATTTCTTTTAGGCTGGCAATTGTATGTTGATTTTTACTTGAATTAGCCTTGTGTTAGAGAGAACTGACAGGTGATCACAGCGGAGCTTGGGCGGGTCAGCTAGGCGATGGCGTGCGTTATCCTTTCTAAGTAAATACCTATGCAGAATACTAACATCGTGGTAGCGCGCCATCAGTTTATTTGAGACCATAAACCCGACTACGAATAAAAGATACGAGGTCCAGCTTAAAGGAGCTGGAAAGACCCCGTACTCTCGCTTTGCTGACGGAAAAGCAGTACTTCGGTCCAGCATTCGGGAGTATATAATTTCAGAAGGTTGGTGGGAAGCGCGGCACTTTCTGTGTGAAGATACGGCGCTGATTCAGATTCCAGCTTTAAATGCCCTTGGGATACCTACGACTCGCGCTCTTGCAATCACCTTATTGCCTAATGCTGGCGTCAGGCGAGAAAGAATCGAACCTGGGGCGATTGTGACTCGCTTTGCTGAATCTTGGCTTCGAATTGGAACTTTCGATCTACTTCGTGCACGTGGAGATAGAGAACTAACAAGGAAGCTGGCTACATATGTTGCTGAAGATGTCTTTCCTGGGTGGGAGTCTCTCCCTGCTGCATTGAAGCCATCAACAAACGGCACCGCCCCTACCGTTGATGACCCCCCGAGGGGTGTCCCGAAGGATGAAATTCAGGGCGAAGAAGGTGCTGAGCAGAACAGGTTCGCGAGGCTGTATCGAGAGATTGTACGGCGGAATGCAAAATTAGTTGCGGCGTGGCAAGCGTATGGTTTTATGAACGGAGTGTTGAATACTGACAATACTTCAATCTTTGGGCTGTCACTTGACTACGGTCCATTTGCATTTTTAGATAATTTCGACCCTAATTATACCCCGAACCATGACGACCAACTGTTACGGTATTCTTATAAGAATCAGCCCTCGGTGATTTGGTGGAATCTCGTTCGACTAGGGGAATCTTTCGGAGAGCTGATAGGTGCCGGCGACAAGGTTGATGATGAGATTTTCGTCACGAAAGGGATCACCGAGGACTTTGCACCCATTCTCATCAAACGAGCAGAGACACTCATTGACAATGCATCTAAAGAATATAGAGCCGTGTTCTTGAACGAATACAAACGACTTATGACTGCACGGTTAGGCCTAAAAACTCAGAAAGAATCAGATTTCGAAAGCCTGTTTTCTGAACTGCTTGATACCCTTGAAGCATTGGAGTTGGACTTCAATCATTTCTTCAGGAAACTGTCTGGATTTGCACAAAGTGATGTTAAGAGCGAGGAGAAGAGAAGAGATATCGCTAGCGTGTTCTTCCACAAAGAAGGCGTTGGTGGTATTGACAATACGGAACAATCAGCCAGAGAGCGCCTTGCGAGATGGCTGTCTGCTTGGAAAGATCGGATAGACGAAGATTGGGGGCACGACTCGGATGCTGAACGCCAAAATGCAATGAAAGCAGTCAACCCGAAGGTTTGCATATCTAATCTCGTGTTGAAATTCAAGAATATGTTGCTGATATTTTGTCAGTTTCTTCCACGGTCATGGGTCCTAGATGAAGTGATCCAGCGAGTTGAACGCAAAGGTGATAGAGATATCCTTGGCCATGTTATGCACATGGCCCTCCACCCCTTCCAAGAAGAATGGGGCTGGAATAAGGAAGAAGAGGAAAGGCTTTGTGGTGATGTGCCTCAAGTTAAAAGAATGACCATGTGCAGTTGCAGCTCATAGAGAATTTCTGCATTGCATTTCTAAAGATGTCAGGTTTTTACATTGACTGTTTCTGCAGTGATAGAGCTGCATATCGTCTCGGTGACTGATAAACATTGTTGTTAGTACATATCTTTCACAGTGTCGTTTGCACGATTTGATCTTGGTACATGGTACAAGAATGATATTGCACTCTTCATTTACATTTATTTTGTCGTGCTGCTCCATTTAACTTCTTGCACAGATCACTCCTACAGTCTCAACTAGCACCTTGATTACGATTTTGCCGCTCTTTGCCTTTTTTTGACTGGAAATCCAAGACGTAGAAAATACAACTCTACGTAGCCATGGACGAGGATGAATACCTTCGCCGCGCTCTCGAAGAGAACCTTCGCCTCAACGAGCAACGTCAACAGCAGATGCAAGAGTCTCAACAACGCCTACGCGAAACTGAAGAAAGAGCGTTACGATTATCAGAAGCCGCAGCAGCAAGAGAAAGACAAGCTTCTGAGGCAGAAGGTGATGAATTAAGGATGGCCTTGGAAAGGAGTGCTGCCGATGAGCAGGCGAGGGCCAGAAGGCTTGAAGAGGCTAGACAGAGGTTGTTGCAGATGGATGCGGAGTTTGGTAACGGGCCGAGACGTGGCGGCAATAGCGATGCTACCAGGGCAAGTGCCGGAGGCCGTCAAGGCAGCGACGGTGTTGCAGCAAGTGGAAGTGCTGGTCCCACGAGATCGAGATCTGTCGCGGGCGTTCAGCAAGAGCGTGGTGTTCCAGCTGGGGGACGAGTTTCTCAACCAAGACGTCAGAACACCACGCCGTCAAATGCTCCCCAGTCCTCCCCGAGACGTGATACTCGTGTACGGGCCAGGTCCGTGACGGGAATCAATCAGGAGAACAACACTCAGCCCAGTCAGGCAGCACGTCAACAACAACAACGACGCCAAAACACCACACCACTAAACCCCATCCAAGCAAACTCACCAAGAGACACCCACCACCTCTCGCGCAGCCACAGTCTTCACGGATCACGTCCCCCGCCCTCCCAGCCCTCCCAAGCCGGAGGATCAGGCCTCACTCGTCGCCGCACAGCCCCAAACCCGGAGCCGGACCCCACGCCCCGCCGACGAGCCGCACGCACGACGCCCACCGTCCCGGATCCAAGAGCATACTCACTCCCAGGCATCCTCACGCGATCAGAATTCGACACCGGCACCAGCGGCGTTCGAGACGCGGCCTTCCAGACGGCGCTCCAAGCCGCGATCGACGAATCCGCGGACCAAGCTCGGGATGAAGACGAAGAAGCCGTGCAGCGCAGCCGGGGAATCCCCACGTACGAAGAGGCGTGTAGCATGCCTAGATACAAAGCACCGAGGGGAGCGAGGTATGCGTTTCAGGGCCCGAATGGGGGATTGGTGTGTGGTGATGCAGGGGATAAGTTTAAGATTGTCGGGGATATGGATCTGGGGGAGGCGATTAGGATTGCGAATCGGAATGTCAAGCGGGAACGGGCGGCGGCGAGAGGCGGGCAGTAGCAGTAGCTTTCTCTTCTTCTTCTTCTTTTTTCTTTTCCAGAGACGTTGAGTGGTGGTCTCCAACTGCGATGTCTCTAGCGAGTAGTTACCCGACTAACATTGGGACTTCGCACACTATGAGTAGTTAATCAAGTTTGCAAATTCACAACTTTAGCCTATATTTCCAGCTAGATGAGTGTAATGGCAGTAAGTTGGGGCACTCCTGAGTAGAACATACTCTGTGTGATAACAAAGTATCCCCAAGCAAAGATGGCAAAGTCAGTTTGTCGATTAGAATGCAGGTTGATGGCAATATACAAGAAGAACCAGGGGCAGGTTCTCGCCACAGTATAGAATACTATGCTTGATTGTCACATAGGATACTCCGTACATACATACCTTTTAAGAACTAGCAGCAATGCATAACTATGCCAGCAGGAATTGGAGAAAAGGCTAAGAAAAAAGAAAAAGAGAAAGCCTGAGACGTTGATAATCATTCGTTTCTTCTCATTTCCTCAACAACCGATTCCCCAAGTCTCCATTTAAAAATTTCCATTGAAGAACGACGCCCTTTACACATTCGCTTTTGTTTTACTCCCGAACGAAACTTTTTTCTTTTCAAAAAAGCTTGTGCACCTGAGGACCACCCGCACCCACTCTCATCCCCAAGCTTGGATCAGGGTTAGTCTGGAACGGCGATGAACGGCGCGCCTAAACGACTCCGTATACTATTGCCGTATAAGAAAACACATAGACATAAGGTTCCGTGATCACCTGGGATGGGGTAGAGTGGGATAAAAGAGGTCGTGGCGCACGCTTTTTATGGGTCGTTTCTTGGAATTCGAAAGATGTGCTGAGAGGACAGGTGTATTGTCGTGTTATGACCAAGATTCAATTTGTTACAAGCTCATATGCTAGACTTCAGGATCAAATTCTCCAATCTAGTTGGGGCAAGCGGCTTGGACGTGGCCGGGCTGCTTGCACTTGTAGCAGACGCGCTCGCCCTTGCCCTCGGTTGTGCAGTCCCGAGAGACGTGGCCAACTTCACCGCCTGTAGAAGCGATGAGCGCGCAGTCAGCAATCGGTTTTTCTTTCACAGGCAGCTTGGAAAGGGTCACCCACAGTTGTAGCACTTTTGTCCTTGAGTGCAATCACGAGCCATGTGGCCATATCCTCCGCAAGAGTAGCAAGTCTGGGGACGGCTTCCGTAACCACCACCGCCACTGCCACCGTAGCCTGAGCTAGCACCGTAGCCACCACCACCACCACTGTATCCAGCGTTCTGGCTGCAGTTACGGGCAATGTGTCCGACTTGGCCACATTTGTAGCATTCTTGAGACTTGCTTTCTCCACCAGTCTCGCCTGCCTGGGTGCAATCACGCGAAATATGACCAGTCAAGCCGCAGCGATAACAAGATTTTTCTTTTGGGGCTTCACTGCAATCGCGGCCTAATGGTTAAACAAATTCAATAGGGTTAGCCACGGTATCTCGTCGAGACGGCCTTCCCCTGCCGGCGATCCTCTAGTTCTGAACTCACTAAGATGTCCCTCTCCTATAACGTAGAAAATGTGATGTCAGGAAACTGCATACTTTCAAATCGTACAGTTAAACAGTAGTTGCTCGATATCTTGACGTACCACCGCAGTTATAGCTAGAGAAATTGTCAGCACAAACCACCAAAGGCGCAAGACTCGCATTGAGGAAAGGTAGAACATCGTCGCATACCAGATAAGAGAACCTTTCTTGGGGCAATCACGGGCCTAACGGGGAAGAGATTAATGATTTCCCACCACAAACAGAGCACATCATATTGACCTGGTGGGCCGAGTCGCCACCTGGAAGGCAAGTCAGCAGAAGGTTCCCCAACCAACAAATGGTCGAATTCAGCGAAGCGCATCACAACAGAGCAAATTAAAAGATACCCGGGCACAGCCGAGAGTAGAAAGCCGGCTGGAACCTCGCACAGAGAAAGGATGCCGGTAGTTTCGGTTGTAATTCTCTTTCTCCATGTCCTTTTCTAGGAGTGCGAGTTGCGCCCAGGCAGTGCGCCACAACAAAGAGACACACGCACGACCAAGCCGAGAAGAGCGCAGGCAGCGGAAAGAGACTCACAAGTGAAACACCCACGCGAATATTCCATTCTTAATCGAGGATATGGGCGAAGAGTGGTAAAGACGGTTTATGGAGGAGTCTAAATAGTCGTTTAGAAGGATTCAACGGCGATTAAGAGTGAAGCAGGAATGCAGGACAGAGTGAAGACAAGGCAACAAGGCAGTGTTGAAAGAGAATGAAAGAAAAAGAAGACGGAAGTTGAGGAAGAGGCGGAAAAAGGTTTGATATGTGTGGGCTGGAGAACAGGCCAGACTTACGGACCGGGCGAAAAAGCTAGATTTGTGGATGGGAGGCAGAAAGGAGAAGTTCCCAGCAAGATGCAGACCAGCAAGATGAGAGCAAAGAATAGCAGGAGTTGAAGGTGACAAGAGAGGAGGAAGAAGCAGAGGAAAAGAGAAAAGTTGACGAGGAAGAAGAAGAAGAAGAAGAAGAAAAGTCAAAAAAAGACCGAAAAAGGGAACCCAAAGAACACAAAAGTCACCTGCGCTGTTAGTGAGGGTTGAGGTGGCATTTTGCAGTGCATCAGGTCCTCTTCTGCCTCTTCTTCCTCTGGCTGTCTGTTTTTTACTCTCTGCGGTGTTTATATGCAATCATTCTGGCTGTGTAGTTTTCTTCTTTCTGCGTGTAGCACTGCATTCTCCCTTTCATTTTTCCTCTTTCTCTGCTGTTCATCTTCACTGCTTTCTGCTCCCAACTCCTCCTCTTGTTGTTTACTTTTTTTTATTTTTTTTATTTTTTTCCTTTTCGTCTATGTGTCTCCTCCACAGTGGGCTTCGTCTTTTTCGCCTCCCGCCATTTTTCAAGCCCTAGGGGGGCGGGTTCGGGTCATGCGAATGGCGAAACTTGGACCTTCAACACCCCGCCTCCTCAGCCATCATGCCCAGACTCGGAATCATACAGTAGTCGAGACCGTGAAAATAACAACTAGGAAGCAGTTCGCGGGGAAGACAAGACACACACACACATATTCTCTCTCTCTCTCTCTCTCTCCAAGCCCCGGAATATTTGCTTTTCTGCTGTCCAACCCTTGTAGGCATGTTGTTCTCAGCGAACCATTGGCTGGATCTGAAGCGATGGATCTCAAATTCAACGATATCTGGGGGTTGAGGATTAGGCCAGGGAGAACGCCCGAAGCAGCCGCTGGACAGGGTACGGTCCTGGGAAAGGGATGCAGCGTCCCGTCATTGCAGCAGCAGCAGCAATGCTGCCTCATTTCCTGTCCGAAACGTCTCTTCGTCATTCACAACACCTTTGCGAAAAGGTTTCCGGAAAGGCGAGAAAACGGGGCTTTTTCCTCGAGCGCGGTGAGCTTACTAGATAACTGTCGTTCTGAATATCTCTTTTAGCGAAGAGGCTGCTTGCAAGGGGGCGAAGCCATCGATGTCATCCGCTTCCCCTTGAACGATGGAACAGTGCCTGATACTAACCTTGAAAGACCACAATGAAGCCCTGCGGATCTGGCGTGAGTCGCGTTATGTTGTAATTTCTAGCCTCGAATCCCTGTCTGCCGATTTGATGACAATGCTAGGGCAGCGAAATCCAATCAGAGGACATGGCCGGTCCGTCACAAATGGACCTAGTTGAAGCTTTGTGAATCGTTGGCAGTGAAGCAGATTCTTCATGCGCAAAAGAATTAATTCTCCCGTCAATAACTTGGGAGTGTGTCGAATATAAGTATGGAGACACATATTGGGGACCTTTGGGGAATATGGTATATTGTTTCATTTCGGACGACCATAACGGCCATCTATTACTGCTAAGATATACATATACAGCACGCCTCGGATGCACTCAAATCTACGGTGTTATGTGAAATCATAGCAGTCGAGGAGTTGTGTTCCGAGGTCCTGCTCTCGAAGTACCACAACCTGTTCATCATCAAAACCCACTAGGCCTCTGATCTTGGTCAACTCGTTCGAGTCACCCCTTTGCGCGAGCCACAGGCCCGTCCCAGACCCCAATAGTGTATTTGGCGCATCTTTCGACCCTATTGAAGAGTGCTTTATCCTTTCGGGACTGAGCTGAATGCTACTACGTTCACGTAATCGCGGCACCTTCGCCATCAAAGGCGACGACACCAAGTCCTCCAACTCCCAGATGCGGATATCGTCCCCGCGGGAGCTTACAGACACTGCTTTGCCACGGCCACCAACCTGAACTCCGGACACTGATGAAGTATGGCCCCATAAACGGCGAGGAGGGCTGATCGTCAGTTCCTCGACGGTTGACAAAACCAAGTACATCGTAAGAGTGTTGTCTGCATGGGCGGCCAACAGGTAAGGATGCGAGTAAGACAACGATGTGGGTGGCTGCGTATGCGACGCATAGGGGAAAAATGTTTGTTGTCGCTGGAACGCGGAAATTACGTTTCCGAACCGCTTCATTGCTCCTCCCAAGCCGACTTTAGAGCTCAATGGCTGGGAATCGAGAGGTGTAGCAAGGTGGGATCCTAGATTGTGACCTCCTTCATCCCAGCGAAGCTCCTGTAGGCCGATAGACCAACCACTTCCAATCCGAGGAAAGGAATAGGCAATAGATGCGATAACATCAGTCCCCACGAGCCGCAAAGACAAAGTGAGGGGTGTTCGAATATTGGTCGCTTGAAGGGAGTCAACCTCATGAAGCGAGAAATCTGAAGCCAATCGGTATAGAGAAAGCATTTTGTTTTTATACAAAACAAGTAAATAGCCTGGACACGACGCGAGAGCGGTGATTTCGGCATCTTCGTGCTTTGATCGAGAAAGACGACGTGTGAACTGCCTGGTATCGCAATCCAAGGTGTAGATCTCAACTGCACCACTTTCAAAGCCGACAACGACCGTATGCTCCTTAGGAGAGGTGCTGTCCGAAGAAACAGCCATGGCTGTCGGTGTTGCAGATGGGCAAATGTCGGAGAACAAGAGACTCGCCAGAATTGTCTCAGTATCCTTCATCGACCACGCCCGGAGGCCATTCCCCGCATCTGCAGTAAACACGACTCCATTATGCAAATTCACCAATACCAACGGGTTTGGCGGCTGTGCAACTTCCAACTCCTTAACGCGACAATTTCCCTTTGACCAGTTGTGTTGGAGACGGTATTCTTTCATCCAGTCGATCTCCCGACCCTCTCGCCATGGGCGTCCATGCTCTATCCACTTGAGTATCTTGGTAGAATAACTGATCGACTGACTCGACACATCCAAATGTGTAAGCCTTCGGGCCTTTCGAGCGCGCGGTAGGATCCAGCGTGAGTAGTACTTTCGCTTCCATAATTCGGAATCACTGGCTAGGACGTAAAATCGATGAGATAATCTGAACCAAGAAGCCAACGTCAGTCCTCACCAACTTCAATAATTGATAATTTTGTGGGCAGGGACCATACTTTTGACAGGCCATCAACGAAGGGATAGGCAGGAAGCTCAGAATATGCAGGGCGAGCTCATCGCTGAGAGCCGACAGTCGGTCGGGCCCAGTCGACCGCCGGGTTCGCTTTTGTGGCGGTTCTTTGGGAGCCGGATCATCGCGTGGGCGTTTCGGCATGTTGTGTGAAGTTACACCATCAGGTTCGCATCATATGCTAGGAACTAACAGATGAATAACAGCTCCCTCCAGGGGATTTAGAGATGTACTCCCCGCTCGCAAAAATGGGATGCGAGCATCTGAGAACAGTGCTACTTCGCTGCTGATGATGTAATCACCAATTGATAGCAGGCTTTATCTTCACGTGACTTCGCGCTGTCGGGCGGGCGGGCCACATGGCTCGCGGCGTGACCCGTTGGACGCGTTGGTATGTATACACCGTTCATGAGTCCAGACCTGTCTCATCCAGCCATCCAAGCTATAGATTATCACTTTAATATCGATCGTGAAACATCACCGTTGACACTGACATATACGGAGTACCTTTCTCTGCTTCTCCGCCTCGAAGCGCAAATGGAGTTAAATGGCGGCTTACACGAATTTGTACGATTTGGTTGACGACTTCGCCCACGATTGCAAGCGGCATATCAGATTAAAAGAAGAGAGACTGCGGGAACTGGAAGCCAAACTTGAAGAAACAAATGGGATTAGAGCCAGCCTAGACGCACGGATTGCATCGTTGGAGACGGAGAATGTTCGGCTACTTGAAGAGATCAAAAACTTGCGGGATGAGAACAGTGCCTTCAACATCACAGATGATAACATTAAGAAGATGCTAGAAACGCGGGACCCGAAAAACTTCACTTTTGAGGACCCTACTGCCAAATATGTCCCGTCAAGTACTTACTCCGCACTGGCTCGCACATATCGTGAAACATATACGGAAGTTGTTACGATTGCAACAGCATTTTGCGCCGTCCGGAAGAGACTGGAAGTAACACAGAAGAAAGCCGCCGCATGGATCCGCAATTTCAAACAAGATTCTTTTCTAGTCCATCTGGATGGTGAGGAGATCACTTTCCAGCGAACCAACTCTGGTAGAATTGAAACCGAAACGGCGAGGCCTGACAGACCTGAGCCAATCGAGCCTCCGCCTCTCACTCCCCAGCCGGTCCCGAATCCTGTCTCAAACACAACTGTTACCAGAAGCTCGTCTCCTCCACAGGACCAGGAGCTAATTCCAACCCAATCTCCAGGGCCGGTACTTGATCCCGTTGGTCTACCCGAGCTTCTGAGTAGTTCATCGGGCGAGCCAGAAATAGTCTCTGTGAGGCCAGTGAGGAAGAGGCCCATTGATAAAACCGTATCAATACCGACCAGCTGGGATGTTAAACAGACTGGAAGCTCCGCGCAACCTCTAACAATAAAAAGCGAGTCCTCATTTAACCAGTCAAATGAGGCGGAGAAGACGCCGCAGAGTATTGACTCTGATGAGACCCAAGATCTGGGCGCAAGATCCGGCAAAGTGTCAACTAGCTCGATTGATCAAGGGCAAGTCCCGTGTGATATGACAGTGAATCGCACACCATGCCCTGAAACTAGACTTTTAGCGCATGGAACAAAGCGGCGGCAAGCGCTACAAGAAGTGGACCTTAATGTTCCTTCTCCTTCGAGACATGGAAGGATGTCAAATGGAAAGCGAAGGAAGTTTGCAGCCCGCGGAGCAGCTGCTGTGCCCTTCGTTGCGGAGGACGGCGAAGAAGAGAACCGCGTTAGTGCGCGCCATGGAGACGCAGACCGTTTTAGGACATCTAAAAACAGCTCTTCTGCCGCCCGTCAGGTGTTGGACCTCCTCAATACGCCTCCTCCACCGCGACCAATTTTACTCACGACCCCTCGAACTATCGTCAAGGTGCCGCCCTCTCACGACGGGCGGTCTACCAGGAACTCAGCTAAACATGCTGAAAAGCAAAACAATAACGTGTCTACAGTTGGGCCCCGTCCCGAAGAAGAGCCACTTCGTTGTCGCCCATTGCATCGATTAACGCTTGAGGATTTTAAACTGAATCCCGACAAGAATCAAGGCCTAAATTATGCGTATGATGAGGTAATCCGGAATAGAAGCGCTAGGAAATGTTTACCGGGTTGCTTTTTACGATCATGCTGTGCGCCAGCATTTCGCGGCCTAGCACGCAGCGAAATTCCCAGGGACGTGACCTTTCCCACTTTGACGGCCGAACACCGCCAGCTTCTTGAACAATACCATGTTGACAAGAGAGATAAACTGCACACTATTCCAGGCGACAGACTATATGAATTGCTGATTGAAGCAAAAGCCTCGGAGCTTTCGAATCGATTCGGCAGACACAGAAAGGCGCATGGGCGAGCGCCGTCGCCTCCTGGCTTTTGGCGAACTGAGATGCCCAATACGCAAGAAGCGCTGGACGATCGAGAGAAAGCCAAGGAGATGGAGCGACAGCGAGTTCACTTGAGATATCAGGAGGCTCTGAGAGGGAATGGAGTTTGGAAGTTTGCCGATGAGTGATGATGATTATAAAGACGTGTAGCGTTTTGCAGCGTGGATGTGCTTGGGCCTCCTATAGACTGCCAATACTCGGCTCGTCTGTATATAACAATCTTGGATACAAATGATATAATATTTGATCATTTCTAATTACGACGTTGTCTCCTTTGGATGAAGGCATTGATCGGCTGAAAGACTAAAGTAGTATCAACCGAGGTCGGCATCTGACATCACGTGGTGCTTCATTCACCCTTCAGGCCGCGCGACAAGCAACTCTTTGAAACTGGCTTCAAACGGTGATTTCATTCATCTGCCCGACCTGCTCCCTCGAACTCTTCTCAGCTTGACATGGACGGAGGCTGAAGTTGACAGCCATCGTCATGTTACCAAACATGGAGTCATTAAAGCGACCCCAGACCCGATTATCCGCGGCCTTATCGCAGCCGACGAAACTGGTCGGAATGTACGAGGACTTTGTCACCAAGAACTCAAGCTCTGTTAGCCAGGTCGAACTGGCATTGCGGTCACTAACTTATATGATTCCCGGTTCGTATTGCCCACTGATGATACCCCAGTCTTGAAGACCTGCTAAAAGTTGTGGATTTTGCAGGACGATTTCGGGAATCAGAACTGGCTTCAGAATCAAGTATGTCGTTCACTTTGAGCTTTCCTGCCTATAGATAGATAGTCGCTGACTGTGACAGTCCACTCTGGCGTGCAGCTTCTGGCCTTATACCATGACTCCCTCGTCGCCCGCGTCATCGCCCGCCTCCCTTCCACTATACCGCGGCTGCCTTCAACTCCCCATGCCCGGTACACTAAACACTGGACCTCGAATTCAGCATTTTACCGCCGTGTTGCCCTAGCTTTACAAATGATCAGATATACAGAACTACTCTGGGAAATGGCTGCGCGGCGCCGAGGTGAAAAGATCCGTTGGCGCGTGGTCGTGGTCATTGAAGGGCTCAAGGCACTATGTCGATTGATCTTGCTCCGATTGACAAATTCGAGGCCATTGGTTAACCCACCTTTACCGGAGCGGGAAGTTGATCCACGCCCGCCGGAGGAGGAGGATGATACCGGCGACTGGAATGGGATGGAGACGCCAAAGAGCGAATTGTCTGAGACCAACTGGACAATGCCGAGGACGGGATTCTCACTGCCGAGCTTGCCAGATGCTAGCGATGTTTCGGGTTATCTCGTTTCCAAGGTTCTCACGGCGGATGATGTCAAACCACCTAAAACGTTAATGCATCGCGTTACTGGGATGGGTCAGCTTGCGGAGGTTATGTATATTCTCCGTCCTTTGATATATGCTATGGCTTTACAAAAGTGGAGCGGAAAGAAGAAGAGTTGGACGCCCTGGATAGTTGGGTTTGGAATGGAGTATGGATGCAGGCAGTTGGCTAAAAAGGATCTTCGCGGTCGAGTAGCTGGTGGCTTCCGCGGCTTGACTGGGCTAGAAAGGGACGAGCTCAAGAAGAGAGGATGGAGCATGGGGTGGTGGACGATGAGGGGGGCGTTTTATGACAATATCACAAAGTATGTGGCTTAAATTCTGCGTCTTGACTGCTATCCTAGGCTGGAAATGCTGACTTTACAATAGGCCATGTCTGCAAGGCATGACGCGACGGATGAAGGGGAAGCCGTTGCTTGACTTGGTGGGCGGCGTGCTCGATGATTATGAATATCTCTGGGATAACTACTACTTCTCGACTACCACTCTTTGATACTGGGCATTCCATTTGTTTCCTATGTTTTTCAATTCTGATACAGCTTCTGTTTATATGCATTTAGTATGGTTGGTTAATGGCTTGTATTCTAGGAGTCCTTTGTTGCGGTGGTGGAAAGGCACTTATGTGGGCTCGACATTCAGGTTTTCTGTCATGGGTATCATTCTGGTATGAGTTTCTAAATATCTACTGCGTAATAGATAATGCATTGCAGTCGCAGTCATTCCGAGCTTAAAATATTTCTTTCGGTCTCGTGCCATACCAATCTCGCAACTCGTCTTGTGGCTCATCATTCTCTTTGGAAGCTGGGACGAGAAACTGCGTCAGCTTTGTGTCTTCATCTTCTTCAGGCGCCGGCCAATCTACTCTGAGACCGGCCTTGACTTCTAATAACTCCTTCGCGGTTCCCCAGCTGAAGCGGCATTCGTTTCCCCATCCAAACAAAGGATGCATATCCTTTTTCAGCCACGTCACGCACTTAGAATCGGATGGATATCCGCTTCCCCAGTCAGCGTTCATATGCTCCATGTTGTCCATTCCATCCCTCTCCTTTCGTAGTTCGTCATAGCAAATCCCCAGCGCAACATCCCTAGTAACCTTGGCACAAACACTCGCTGCACTAACACACGGATATAAGGAATCCGCCTTCTTCGCAACGGTGATTTTCAACGAAGGGAATATCCTTTCCAATTTCTTTTGGTATGTCTGCGGGTTGCCAATGGTGTCGATATAAACCTCCTTCACAGCCACACCGCGCTCCCCAACAACACCGCGGATGATCTCAATCGTGGCGTCCATCGCTTGGGCATTGAGGTTGTACATTCCAGCTCCAGGACGCTGCATTCCAGAAGAAATATCCCGCGCAGAAAGAAGTTTTATCGCCCACCCGCAAGACTGTTGCAGTGTGTGACCCGGCGTACAAAGAAGACGCATCAGATTGGACCGCACACCTGGCGTGAGAACCTTACTATCGTCGAAATGGTGTTCTTCAGCTAGGAGCGAATGGTGCAGAGGTAATGGGAGGTAGAATGCGCTGTACACCATGGGGCCAAGAACGGGGCCTCGTCCGGCTTCGTCGACCCCTAGAACGCATGGTGTAGGTGTTGTTGAAGGGTCTGGTGAGAAAGAGGTGGAGTTTTCTGTTGTAGAGGGCGTTATAGCTTGTGGGCACGGGGAGTAATGGGTGTATGACTGGCCGGAAACGAGGGGAGAGTGGTGTATCGACGGTGGGATAAAAAGGTGGGATGATGGTGTTTCTTGAGAGGTGTTGACCCGCTCATCTTCAGAATTGCCCATTTTCATAAACACCGCGTGAAGTGTAGAAATATTACAGAAGTGATCTCACACCTTAACCAACTACTCATCTGATATCAATTGAGAATTAGCCGCGCGTGATGGCGAGCGCGTCAGTAATTGGGGCGTCGAATTGGGTTTAGTGCGGCCAGCTCGCGTTGCTCTCGGTGGCTGGGGGGAGTTTATTGTTGAAACATGCGATGAACTATGAACAAACTCCCATCGTCGTCAACGAGAACCGCTAGCACTTCGAAATTCCATCATTCATCCAAAGAACTCGACCCAGCAATACAATCGCGCTTGCTGCTGATCTTTCTCAGTTCTTTTGATATGCTCAACGACCCACAAGTTGCTCTTCGTATTGACAAGTCTTGAAGCACCATGGCAGCGCGACGAGCTCCTCCGAAAGCCCGCGAGCTGGATTTCGGGAATGTAGGGGTTGCAGGAAGGTATTATTACTCTATATGAATCATTGTGCAACAACACTCCTGGTGGTCGGCGCGTTATAGACTTCGCATGCTGATATTCTGTCTAGACGGACAGGAGTTACACTCGAAAAGGGGAAGATTGATGAACATGGTATGGAAGAGATCGATGGGATGTTCTCCTCGCCAGAAAAATCGCCCGAACAAACAAACACCAATGGCTTCGCGAATGATACCATAGTGCACTCTGAAGATATGGAAACGGCAGGCAGTATGTACCTTTTTCTGTCTGCAACGATATACTGTTCTAGCTATGGTGCAAATATGCTTACACAACTTGGGTAATAGGTAGTAGTATGCCCGAACCTGCGGACATGCTTTCTTCCCGGCGGGGCACGCGCAATTCGTACATCCTCCCACCGCGTTCCCGATCACCGATTAAAACCCAGATGAGCGGTTCGCCCCGCAGAACCCCGGGAGTACGCTCCTCACCGATTCCACAGAGCGACCAGATGTCCAGCCCATCTTCACGTCCACTTGCCAACAGAGCCCTAGGATTATCCAAGGCGCAAGCGCACCTTGGTAAATCGCCACTCAAACACGTCCGCTCTACTTCTATACCTATCGAACTTGAATCACCAGCAGGCAGAGACATTGAGGAGGAAGGTGATACCGTAGTGGGTGGGATAAATGCCGATTTCTCGGATGATGGCCAGTATCTGGTCGAGGAAGCCGAGGAAGAGTCCATTCTCGTAGAGGCGCAAGGCGATTATCATGAGAGTGACGAAGATGGCCGCGATGAATCTGTGCAAGATGATGATATTATTGAAAACGGAATGGAAGAGGATGATGGAGAAGAGGAAGCTTCTCCATCTGTTGTCGCGAGGGCGGCGAGCGTTGGGAGGAAACGGAAAAATGCATCCGTTGAAGTTGAGAGTTCCCCCAAGAAAGCGGATGATACGCCTGCTCCTAAGGCCAAAAGAGGAAGAAAGCCGAAACCCGTCCCTGAAAAAGCAAATAACATCGATGAAGAGGATCAAAATCCAAGGCCAGCCAAACGAACAAAAACAACGGCAACCAAAGGGCCTTCTACCAATCTGAAAATGTCGGCTCAACAAGAAAAAGACCTAAACAAATTCATTGGAAACGTCACCAAACGAGACGGGCCTCTCGGCAAAACGCGGAGTCTCCACATTCTCAAGAGGGATGCTCCATCGGACGGGTCGGTTCACCGTACACGGTCCGGTCGCGCATCAGTACGGCCCTTGGCATACTGGCGCAACGAAAAATGTGTATTTGGTACAGGAGAAGCGGAAATCGGTCAGCGATTTCCTCTGTCAACCATCAAGGAGATTGTCCGAATAGACGAACCCGAGCCCGTGTACACGAAAACCAAGAGACCAAGTAGTAAGAAGAAGACAAAACCAAAGAAGAACCGCCAGGAGGTATCTGATAATGATGATGACGAACATGTCGAGCCTTGGGAAATGGACGAAGGAGTATTCTATGGGCCGGTTAAAACATGGGACCATGAACTGCAGGCTGGGACACAGGAGGAGGAATTGATGGGTATGATTTACCTTACCCCCAAGCTACCACAGCGCGCTTAACTAATGGATAAATAGACGTCGCTTACGCTCCGTCGGCCATTCAAACCCACGAAGTCAAAGGCTCAACGTTTCGCTTTGCGAAGATTCTCAGTACACCATTCCTAGGTTCGGGTTTTGTAGAGATGCCACCAGGTGCAGTCAAGAAGCAGAAGAACTCAAAACGAATGCATATGGTGTTCTTTGTATATCGTGGCAGAATACGCGTTGACGTATCTGGTTTGGTATTCAGCGCTGGAAAAGGATGTGTTTTTCAAGTGCCACGGGGTGAGTTCTTGCTTCAACGCTTTCCCCGTAACTCTGATCGAGCAGAATTACTGATACAGAAACAATAGGAAATAACTACAGCTTTGCCAACGAACACGACAAATCCGCTGCTATTTTTTTTACCCAGGGTTGTATACCCCTCGATGCCGAAGGTAACGTGGATACTGGAGCGCCAGCTCCGCCTCTGCCAGATCCGGCCCAACAGCCGCAAGACGACGGCCAGCAACAGGAGGAGGGAGAAGGTCAGCAGGAACACGAGCAGCAGATGCAAGCCCCGCCCGTGGAGGAACAAAAGAAAGAGAAAAAAGGGAAGAAAAAGAGAGGTAGACCGAAACAAAACTCGTAATGAGAGGTTGGGAGGAGCAGTAAGCTTGGTACAAAATATCAAAGCAACTTAATAATTCTGGGACGGGGATGGCCAATTCATCCATCATCTGTGTAAACATAAGTTTTATGGTTTGGACCTTGTTTCATTTTGCAGTTATTCTTGTACGAGAGAGACATTTCTGGGCTCTTACACACAATTCAAGGTTGCAGCTGGCTTATTTTTATAGCAAGCTATGATTTGCATTCATGTGTTACATATCCAATCTGATGTTGTTGTTTATGTTTGCACAGTGCTTCCGACCAGTCTCTTGTAGAATAGGGACCCAGTAAATAGCAATCTGGAAAGCTTCTGTCTTGAATGTATTGCTGTACCCCGTCAAAAGGCCCAGACTTGAGTTGTGATCTTGAGTCAATGAATAACACAACATGGTCATGTTGATAGCTTTCCCATAAACTTTACATATATATGTCATCTTAGTCTATGGGCACAAAATTGGAATGACTTGCATAGACGTTCCTGAGAGCATCAGGGTATTTAATCCTTGACACCGGTAGCACTAACGTGACGCCGGGTTTGGGGCATCAGATCTCCTCCATGTCATCGTCCAAGTCTAGCCCCAATGGAGGAAAATCACCCACTTCCACCTTCTCGGGTTTAACAAATACTCCACACTTTTCCGGGCAAGAAAAGTATCTTTTACCACCGACGCTGCCATCGTTTTTGCCCATGGGCTCATCAAGTTCGATGCCAACCCACAACGGCGCTGGTTCTTCTGGGTTTAATGCCGCTTTGGCTTTTCCAGAAGGTATTGTCGGCATAGCCCCAATAAATCGAATTATGCCTCTCCGGATATGTGGCGGGTCGGAAGGAAGTATGATTGCCCGTTTCGAGAGTTCAATACCTGCGACATGTAAGTGAATGTACATACTGTATGAGTGAAAACTTACCTCGCTCCTTGATTTCGCTTTCATCTTTTGTTGCTTGATTCTTTGCAAGTTCCTCGGGGGTAGGTGCATTGGGATCAAACCGACCGAGTTTCTGCGCTTTCTTCCAGGCAAGAACAGAGTTTGGTAATGATTCATAGGCCGAGGTCGGAAGGGTATATTTTTCTACTGATGAAACATCGGAGAAATTTGGTCTTGCAGCCGGTGGCCGTAGGTCATGGATCTAAAAGCTTCATCAGCACAATTCCCAAGGAGTATAACCTAGTGTTTCCTGTATGAAAAAACAGTCAAATAAAAAGAGTCGAGAAAGGTGGATTCTGGCAAAGAGAAAAAGCTTCTCCATATGTATCTGCTGCCAAAGATAGTATCCAGGGTCTTGAAGTCAAGAGTCAAGAGTCAAGGGGAAGGAGGGACTGAGAAACGATTATCCCAGTATAATTGGATGTTCGTCGACGTCGCAGCACACCAATTCAATTGTAGCGGATTAAAGCAGAAGCGCATCCAGGAACAAGCAAGACCTCGCAAGCTGACCTCAATTTCGCAGCCTTTGGCCAATCCCCAGTTATTGAGTAACTGATCATCTCCATCCATCCATGTATCGTCATATCCAGGAGCCTTTAATCGCAACCTTTGACAAATGGGAGGAATTCCACACATTGTTTCCAGTTTTTCTTTCAGATGGGAAACCGTCCATGTTGGGGTTATTCGACGCTCGACTGCGAAAGAGCTCTCCCCAACAGAGCTATCAGCTGCGACAGTGACAATGACAGAAACATCTGCTGGCGTAGCTTGGAAGGCCATTATTACTCCTTAATCTCTGGGCAGGCGTTCAATGTTTTGCATATATATGTGGGGTTCTTGCGGCGTACGTTAGGACTCCTGAATGTTTTGTCAATAAAGTTACGGTGGAATAAAACAGGGACGTGGAGAATGTACTAACTTTCTGCATCAGTGATGTCAAAATGTTCTTGAGTCTTGACAACTTCATACGCGCTCAGATGATGAATCGATAGGAGCCGCGCGGTGAGGGGTTTTGATATTGCAGATTAGGAGTTGAGTTTCGGGCCGTGAATCGGCTTATCCGTAAGCGCGATCTCAACCATCAAAAGATGTCCCACCAGGAAAGCCACGCTGATGGTCGTATTGCAGCCAGAGAAAGCATTTTATTTACAGCAATAGCTTGTGCACAAATTTATCAGTAAACTGGCCATGGCTTTGAGCAGTATAACAAATGACGGGCGCTAAAATAGCCGCGCCTGGTTGATGACATAAGCATACCTTTCCACGTGAGGCTACTCCACATAAATAAACGCTTCAACCAAACCTTAAATCATCGAACAGCTTCATTTGTCGCCAGCGCAGCTCATCCCACCCGTTCGTCGCAACACAAGCAGTCAAAGAGCTGCGCCTACTGCGGCAGACGGTCAATTCCGGAGAACAGTTTACTTTTTGATTTACTTGTCTTTTCTCAATTCTACTCTGGTCCAAACAACTTCAAGCCGATCTTGTTTCTTCTCGAGTCAGACATGGCGACAGATGGTCGGGAGGAGTTGTACGAGGAGGAACATGTTCATCAGGTCTACCAAGAAATTGCTCCTCATTTTTCGTCAACGAGATACAAAGTGGGTCAAACTATTTCCTTTCTCTCTTTTAGTTGTGATCCCTTTTAGCTTAACTTACTCGCATATCAGCCTTGGCCCATCGTCGAACGTTTTTTGACAGATTTGGTTCCTGGTTCTGTTGGGCTTGATATCGGTTGTGGCAACGGAAAGTATCTGCCAGTGAACACCAATGTTTTCATAATAGCCTCAGATAGGTACGGAAGCCAAGAAGTTCGATTTCGTCTACTCCCCCTTTCTAACGATGCACATATAGGTCCGAAGCTTTGATAAAAATAGCGAGCAAACATCAGCCGCATTGCGCTCTCATAGCTGACACCCTGAATCTTCCCCACCAAAATGGACATTTTGACTTTGCAATATCCATTGCAGTTGTGCATCATTTATCGACCCGTGAACGCAGGGTCAAGGCCATCGAGGCCATTCTTTGCACCTTGAAACGGCCCCAAGGTCGGTGTGCAGGCGGCAAGGCTCTTATATATGTTTGGGCCCTTGAACAACAGAACAGCCGACGAGGCTGGAATGCAGGTGATGAACAGGATGTGATGGTTCCTTGGGTTACAAAGGGGCCGAAGTCCGATAAATCTGCCGAATCGACTCAAACTTATCTCCGGTATTACCATCTTTACCGTATAAACGAATTGGAGGATGATATACGCGAAGCTGGCGGCCATATTTTGGATCACGGCTACGAGAAGGATAACTGGTGGGCTATTGCTAGTCCACTCGATAACCCTGCTGGAGTTGACTTCGACGGCTGAGCATGGATTATATCAAGAATAAAGTGAAGTGCGAATGAAACGAACTCACGAAAGAATCAAAAGGAAAAGCAAAACCACAACAACACTCAAAACCAAAACCAAAAACCAAAACCAAAAGAACACCCAAATTAGGTTTACATAGATATATGCTGTTCCCCGTCCCTGCGAATCTACCATACCGGTTCCTGCAACCCCGACCTGCGCTATGCATCCATGCTAAGTAAATGAATCCCTCCCACATCCTTCGTCTTATCGTCTCTGTGCTCGTGACTTTGATCCTCTTCGAAAATGCGCCGAACTAGCCTCAGGGTGGAAGACTGGAGAAGCCGTCACCAGTTGGGACTCAGCTATCATGTGGGAAGAGTATGCGGGGATGCCAGCAGTAAGCTCCGCCACCGATGGGAGCTGATTGGTGCTTAAACGATCTCGTCTCGTCAGGGTATTTCGACGGATTCTCGGCGAAGTCTGCGTCGGAAGGGTCGAAAATGAGAACGGCGTCACTCCGGCTCGCTGCGCCATTTCGGTTTCACCGATTAGCCAATGCATCGCTTCTGCTGCTCTCCAAGGTATAGCCATTTCTTCAGCTATCCTTGACCACATTTCTTCCTTGAATCTGCACGTGGAAGTTAGCAAGGGTCTGGCTCTCGTTACTGGTTTGCATTTGTGCTTACCGTTCATAGAGCCGGGCTAGCCTGTTTTTCTTGTCTTCATCCCATTCGCACCGCCTTTCAAGATAATTCTGATAATGTAGTCGACAGCTTATTGGGCTTCTTCCCGGAATCTTTTTACTTATGTCATCCCACTTCATTCCCCCTCCACGGAGCTCAAGAATCAATGAATTCTCCTCAGGTGACCATTTCGATTGCTTTTTAGCAGGAGGTCCTGGGGATGATGAGTCTGGAAGTGGTCTTTTAGTGGAAGATCCAGGTCGTGTGGCCAGCAATGCTCCTGAGATTTCTGGCGAAGCCGTCGAGACCGGGGGTCTTGGAAAGGTTATTGTCTCTGGTTCTGACAGCCTGGGAGACACAGTTGCTCCTCCAGCTGCTGTCGTCGTGGCGCTCGTCGCCTCCTCTTCCTCATCGTGAGATCTCAAAAGCAGTGAGATATCCAATTTGCCGACGGTAAAGCGTGGAATGATCCGCAAGACCATAGGCTATGCGCCGTTGAAGTGTGTTTTCCGGGTCGTTGTCGCCACTGGAACGGAGGCGGTTCTGACGCTCTTTTTGGATGAAACTATCACACGCGGTTCTGGAGATAAAATATCTCGCTTTATTTCAGCAGAGAGCTTCTCACACCGGTCATTTGCAGAATAGCAAAGCAACGTCGGCTTTCTAGAAGCGGTTTGATGCGATCTTCGTCATCGGAGGAAACGATCCTTGTCCGCCTTGTCCCTGTGTCCTGCCTCCGTCGTGGGACAACCAAGCGCCACTTTCAATGGTTGCGGAAAGACGAGAGATCTGGAAAAATAATAGAAGCGAAATCAGATCTGACCGTCTCACGAGAGTTGTAGCACTGTCGATCTGGGCTCTCAAAGTGGGTTGACAAATTTAGACCGTCACTTTAAACAAGCAGCAAGACAGCAGGAAAGGAAAATGAGATGGCACAAATAGTCGGTCAAAGTGTCTGTACCCTTTTATTGCAGCTGTTATTTGCCTCCTTTTTCTGGCGACCAATCGATGGCCTTGGATCCTTGATCCGACACGACCAATTAATTGAGCGAACAGCACCCTGTTCTCGACCAACAAATCTTGATACACGCTGTGTTCTGCTTCTAGCTGTGACTTTGAAATTGTGTCACCTGAAATAACGAGCAAGGGAATGAAAGAGGAGCGGAGACTAGAAACGCAGCAAGGGAAATTGAGATCTCGACCCCCCTACGGAGAAACCCAGCAGCAGATATGCCACGAGGTATGACACGCACAGACAATATTGTATTTATTAAGGACTGAATCGAAGATGAGTGGGGTGGACAGTCAAGGGGAGCTTCTCGTTTCCTTTTGATCGAATTCACACAGCAATCGGCGTTATCAATAAGCTGCTGCATACAACAAGGTATTGTCAGCTCCTGGTAAAGCAAAAGGCACAAGCAATAACCGGAGAAAAAAAGAAAAGGGAGGGCAAGGGTAGAGTCACTGGACGCGCCTGTTTTGCAGTTTCAAGGTTACAGAATTTTGCAAGAACTGACCGAAAACCGTTATCTTTCGTCAAGACTTTTTTATTTGTGGCTCCAGTGGCTAATTGCTTTTTGTTTTCTGAAAGTCTTTTCTTCTTGGGCTTGCCTTCTTGCTTACAACCCTTTTTTTATGGTAGGCTGGGTGCGTAACTACGTGCAGTCTTTGGTTTTTCTCGGCAGTGTTGCAAATACGTCAAAAGCCAAGAGGGATTCCGTTAGGATTGAATAAAAAAGCGTATCTTGAAACTGATATCCCTCGGACTTTGTGCCTGAACTCGGCAAAGACGTAATAAAAACCGGGGCGAGGTCAAACGGGCGTCGATGCAGTGCAGGCAGAAGCATATACCGACAGAGGGATGAACACATATGATCCTACACCGTGCTGACAGGCTGCTGCGGAAATGGCAGACGGGCGCATTTTTGGAGGCGTTGGAACGAACCCTATGGATTGCCAACAAGCCAAACTAACTTATGAACAGACATGAATCCACTCCCCACACAAAACACTACGTGACCGCTCCCGTGCCACATATTCTATAAAAAGCAGGACGAGGGGATGGGGCGGATGTTCTCTCCGGAGTAGGCGACTTTATTGTCCCCTGTGTGGTTCAGAACATACAGTCTTCCAAGGATTTCTAGGGGCTGCAGGAAATAGTATTTGCTCTTCCGCCCAAAGGCCCTGCAGGGAATTAGTTAGCAGGCAGCGAAACATTTAGCCTGCAAGAATGGGCCATCTGACTGTCCCCTCTGCACTTAAACGAACAAGGGTTTCCGGGCTTGCATGAACATGCCCCAGCGTGCGATACTAAATCAGTTTGGTCACGTCAGACCGACATTCCCCAAATGTCTTCGTTGTGGCCACCTAAAGTCACTAATAACGGGTGGTAGAACCCACAGCATAAGCTTATCTTGACTGGAGTCGGTTAGCCTTGGGAGCTTCCAGCAGACAGGAAGCCAATGCTTTTTTTGTCGCTAACAGTCGTCTAACGCCAGACGCCTCAGTGATGTCATGTCCATTTTCTTGGTAGGGTGATGCCGGCATCGTTGGGTACCGAAACGGGCCTGAGATATCATGGGCCCGATATGCGCAGCCCATGTCAAAGAGTAACTAACTAACTAACTATTGCTTGATCCCAGTGGGACACGGACTAAAAAGCCGATGATTTGAAATCTTCTTCCCGGCGAAGCCTTGACAATGAAGGAAATGCCGGTCCTTTTCGACATGAGATCTAAATCTGATAGCCAGCAACTAGCTAACTAACCTAGTTGACTCACTGATCGACCCCGTGGTTCGAAGCCAAGATCGATTGAGTTAAAATTCCTTTTTTGTATTTTTATTTTTATTTCTAGTCTTTTCTTTTCTTCTTTTTTATGCGGTCGAACTATGTGGTTGGGGCGAGGTCCTTCTTCAGGCCCGTTTTTTTAGTGTCTACTAAGAGATGGCCGTCTTCATGCGGTGAGGAAAAGGCCCGGACTTGCGTCAGGAATGAAACTTGGAGGCGTTTCCCTCCATCATGCAATAAGAAAAGGAAAAAAAAAAAGCCAACGAATCGCAAGCTAAACTAATTGCCTACATAGTTACCTAGTTAAATACCCAAGCTTCACTGATCAAAGGAACCCTTGGACCCGATCCCAGTACGCATCTCAATAAAAAGGAACGTAATACCGCATTCCCATGAGAAACTCAGACGAAATAGTTGACATATTGACAACATGGTGGCCTGGAGAAGAAGCTCCCTCTTCTTAGTCTCTACATTTCATTCTTGTCTTGCATTATCACCAATTTCCCAGAATGACAAATTCTTTTTTACCCTGAATCGTTTTACGACCCGTCAATTTTTTCCTTTGCGGGTTTTTTCTTTCCATCAAAGGAACAATTCATGCACTGCCGGGTCTTTTTTCTCTTAAAAAAAGGAATTTCCTTTGGCGCTAGAGATGCATGCCAACGGCAGGATTTTCGCAAGTATTCAAATTTGCGGTGAGAAAGCAGGGAACATCCATTGCCAATATGAAGCATATCCGGATGCAGCGCACGTACGAGAAGTAATCATTCTGCCTGCATCATTCTCGTGACAATCAGGAGAATGGAGAATTTTTCGTCCCCATGAATGATACTATGGCGAAACGAAAGGATTTGGATTGTCAACCCGCTGATCAAGAATGAACTGCTGGTCTTCCTTTTCCTTTCATTTCGCTTTAACATCTTTCTAATTTGGCGGGCTTTTCCTTTCGACAGGCCCTGATCTCGAAGATCTGGGATCCGTTAGACAGCAAACCAGGCGCAGGGACGGCTCGTCCTGGGCCGGTTGGAATCAACTTTAATTATGCTATTGATCAGATTCAACGACCAGGATTGCTCCATCACAACAAATCAATCCGTCTTTTGGTTCCCTTTTTGGACCACAGTGCATGGACTACAGGGACAAAACAAAGAATATTTGCTGCGCCTATGTATGTATATGCATGAAATTTGCCGAGGAAAAAAGCGCCTCGCGGAATTAAATTAAGGGCGATCAATTTCTTCTCACAGCGGAAGAGGAATACGAACCCAGTTCTATCGCAAAGGTCGGCAGTGGACTTTGTTCCTTACGGTTACTGAGTCGTACAAAGGCCGTGCAAGGGACCAAGCTGCTGATCAATGTGCGGAGCTTTTAGAACAAACCAGTCACCCATGATAAAAATTATCAAAATTCTCACGGATGAAAAAGGGGGAATTCAATAGGGAGGGTGTACGATGATGGCCTCTCACTCCCGCGAATTGCGCGTGCTTTGGAATCCCGGAGTCACCCTGCAGGTAGGACATAGCTAATACTCTGGAAAGTGATCTTCAAGTGTACCAGACCCGGGTCGGGTTGGTTACGCAAAGTGAACATGACATAATGATTATTGCAGGCTGGATTGTGATGTTTTTATGCAGCATGGATTGGACAGGTAGGGATACCGGTGCGGACTGTTGCCCTGTCCATTTGCGTCGTGGGAAGTGTTTGATGGCAGCAAACATGGGGCCCAAGTTGCGTCTTGTCGCCTTTGAAAAGGAATGACAGCTTATGCGCCTCCGTCCGACGGGTGAGCCGAGTTGGGTATGGAAATCCCTTTTTTTTTTTTTT
>LJPH01003840.1:0-10431 GCA_001430925.1 Byssoonygena ceratinophila
AAATGCCTGGTTTAAAGCTTTATTGAGGCCGCTGTAGAAGGGTTGCTCTAAAGATGAAATGAAATTTGCAGTGAGATATGATGTTGAATTGAAGGATTGTGGTTTTTGATGAGGCAGCTCAAAACTGTCTGATTTGCGGGCGGGAACGCGTGACATCAAGGGTTGTTTGCATGCATCGTCACCTTTCAGTTAAACACTAGCTAACTGTGATCTTTTACTCCGTACAATATTGACTCCCTCAGCAAGTGGTGACATTCTAAGTGATATATCTACACTGTTCATTCATTGTCCTTCCCTAAGCGGACAATGCTGCTGAATTGTTCTACCTAAACCAGTCACTCCAGTCATACTCACACCACTCTCCACCTCTACCGCGGGAATTGAACGCCCTTCTCTCTGTGCTAGAGAAACTTAGCATGCTGTCGCTGAAATGGTCGGGGCTGAACAGCGGACGTCGACTCTGAGCCAGAGCTCCGGTCCCAAGAATGGCTCCGGCAGCAGGCCGACGAGCAAGGACGGGAAAAAGAACCTGTGGTCATCCATGCTGGATGGAGTCGCAAGTGGAAAGAGATTGCCAGAGAAAACTTTACTGGTGCTAGGTCGGTCTTCTCTATGCTATGATCGCTTCGGGACTTGCATTCGGTGGGAAACAAGAGGCCGCTGACACCTTTACCAACGGGTCATTCAATGAAATAGGAGGTACCCCTGAAAGCCAGCGAGAATTCCTCGATACGTTATCATCCGATCCAGCAGATCCAAGTCTACCTTTAGACAAGAAGAAAGGAAAAGCTCCTCCCATCGCGAACCAATTTGCGCTTGGATACACCTACCAGGATGTTCTAGACGCCGACCAGGAAGGTAGGTCTACACAGCTCGGTCGACTTCTGCAATGTAGTTTGAGCCACTTTATTAATAAGAGTTTTCTGCAGATATCCTTGCGCGAGTATCTATTTATTTACTTTCCGAGCCCTCTCCATCTTTCGCTCCACTTCTCAAACCACTCCTAAACCCGAAGTCAGTTCGCGAGACGTTGATAGTGCTCCTTTTAGATTGGGATTCTCCATGGCTATGGGTACGGCAACTAAGAGAATGGATTCGACTGCTGAGATCAGTCTTGTTTTCTCTTGACGATGATACCAAGTTGGTCATGGAAGAAATCATGACGGAATGGAAAGCACAGCGGAGAGGCATGGATTCGACCTTTTCGACAGGTTCCGGTGCTGCAGTATCGATACCATTGGGGCCAGGCGAATGGGACGAAGGTCTGGGAATCCCAATGTGCGTTGTTTGCCAAGGAGTGAGTTTTCGCCTTTGAAATTGTTGAAAAGTATCTGCGGGCTAACTAAGGAATAGGCGGAGAAAATCGAGACATTAGAAAAGGACCATGGTTGGCGGGAAGAGGAGTTTGACTTCATCCTGCAGTTTATGCGTACAATTCTTCTCAAGCGTACGTTCAGAAGCACTTCCCAATGTTGGCTTTAGGACTTCTTTGCTGATCTTGATACAGATGGATCCTCGCTCATTTATACCACACCTTTCCTCGCAAACTCGCTGCAAAGCTTGATACATTCTTCCCTTGGCATCCATTCGCTTCTCAAAAGGCAATCATTTAAGCACAATGTGATCGACAGGGACAAGATTCTGGTCCCGTCTAATTGGGATTCGTGGGGTAAAATACGCATCATCAGAGAAGGTTTTGATATGGAAGGCGTAGGAACTGCATGGTCTATTGAAATACAGGAACCGTTGGCACATTCGGCTCCAGAGAACGAAGTTGCTGAGAGTAGCCCAAACCAGGAGGATGGTACAAGTGCCGTGGCAATTTTTGAGCAGACAATACAGGATCCCAAGCGAGACACTGCCATCTCACGAACCAGCCAATCCGATGCTATTAAGATGGAGGTTGAAACAGTGGATACACAGGCATTTTTCGCGGAGCAACTTGAGGTCCTTGAACAATTGAAGGCCGAAGACGAGAAACAGGAGCGCCAGATGCGGAAAGAAGGAATGCTAAGAGAAAGCCCGGTGATTGAGGAGACGGGTCGAGTGAATGACCACATTGGACCAGTACAGTTCAATATGGGCGGCATCCAAGTCGATGCTGATGACATGCTGAGAAGACTAAAGGTGAGTTCCCGTCTGTTGATGAAAAGAGAAGGAGATATGGCCCTCGCCAATGCAAGTTGATAGTTTACTGACAGCATCGTTGAAGGAACGGGAAGCAAACCGAGCGTCGAACCGCAAGGATACCCAACCTGGAAGTGAATCGCCCCTTGCAGGATCCGTTGGCTCATCGCCTATCGCTTCAACAGTGGAACCGAAGATGCAAAACCAAGCTTTGGCCAGCTTTTTCGCAGGCCTAGTCAAACGACCTGGTAGTAGCCCTCGCTCAAACCCAGCGCCGTGACGTAAAAAAAGTTGGACAAAGTCAATCGGCAGCGGTTGAGCGATTTTGCCTTTTTTCGTCTCCCGACATCTATAGCATGTCCACAGTTGTTCTTTCAGTATTACTCCTTCACTTTTGAGCTCACCCTTATTTGCTTGCCGGACTTGGTGTATAATTTTTCTGATATCCGCTTGGGAGATTCATCGAGACTTGTATACCCCTGTCATTGTAGAGTTTCTCAGCTATAATCATTTTATTCCGTTTCTCATATTGAATTACAATACATGTGGCTATGAGCTCCTATAAATCGTCGGTCATTGTGTCAGAGGACATGATTTCAGCGGCTCGATTCAGGATCTACATCATGGATTTGAGAGTTTTAACAGTAAATGTTTTCTGTATTCTTGAGATCCCCTTAGTAGTATGTAGGTAGATACTAAAATTAATAATATATACAATTAGAATTGTAAATCAAGGAGACTGATACCCGAAAAGATCGGGATGCGAAATTCATGTAATCATCAACCGTAAGTCTACGAGTTGATATTGACAACTGGAACCGTGGTATCGCTCAGCTTGATAGCATTGGGATTGCTTTGCGCAATGCCAGAGTACTTGTTGACCCAGCCAAGGACCTGCTGGTGCCAAACAAGGGAGTTCTCCCTCTTGAGGACCCTGTGTAGCGAAATTTGTTAGCTAGAACTTTGGGGAAGAAAAGGAGTGATGTGGGGATTCTTACCAATGGTTTTCATCTGGGAAATTGAGGAAGCGGCTGGGAACGCCACGTCCCTGAAGAACGTTGAAGATACTGATACCGTCGGCGACGGAGAGACGGAAGTCAAGGTCGTTGTGGATGACGAGCTGAGGAGTAGCGAATCTGAGGATGTTGGCTGGGGCAGAGGGATCGAATCGCTCAAAGTTGTCGCGAGCATCCCAGAAGGTGCCGTTGAACTGCAGCGAAAGTTAGACAACGAATGCATCATTAGCGGCGAGGAAAAAAAGAAAACTTACATCGTGCTCCATGAACCAAAGCTCCTCAGTGGCGATCTTAGCGGGAGCGACAAAGGTGCCATCGTGGGAAACCAAAGCCTTGAACTTTCTTCCAAAATCCATGCCTTGAATCCAGTTGACCATGAAGCCACCGAAACTGGCGCCTGCGGCAACACCGTTCTCGGTGTCAATATAAGAAATGTGTTTGTCGATGTGTTCCCAGCACTTGACGAGATCCTTGTAAGGAGCATTTCCTGTAATCCTGCGGTTAGCCTTTGCCATCTCAATGCCAAGTAGCAGGAGTAAGCTCACCCCAGTCATTCTGGATAGCGTCAGTGAGTGCTTGGCCCCAGCCAGTGCTACCAGTTGGGTTTGGAGCAACAACAACGTATCCTTGATCGGCCCAGACCTTGGGGTTCCATCGGGTGCTCCAGGAGTCTTCCCATGCGCCCTGGGGACCTCCGTGAATGAGGAAGGCCAAAGGATATTTCTTGTTGCGATCGAAATTCTCGGGCTTGACAATCCAAGCTTGGATCTGTAAAGACGGTTATCAGCAGCTACTCGGGCACGCAGTAGTATGAGAGGGGAAAAATTACCTTTTGTTTGTGTCCCTGGAAGTAAAACTCATCGACGTCCTCAGGACCGAGATTCTTCAGCTCAGGGTCATGTTCGTTGGCATAGAAGATCTTCTGAGGTCGGCCGATTGGGCTGGAAATGTAATAGAGAGCATTGGACCAGAGGGAAGTAGCAGTGACGAAAACGCGGTCGGAGCGTCCGAGGAAACTGAATGACCTGACAGAGCCGACGTTGGCAATTCGTCGTGGCGTAGCCCGTCGTCCTGCGGTGGCGGAGACAGAGAAGAGTTTCGTGCTGCCACGATCATCAGCAGTGATATACAAGGACTTTCCATCACGAGTCCACTTGATAGAGCTGGGAGATCTATCCCAGTTCTCAGCGACCGCCTTGATGCTTGGGGACGAGCCGAGAGTTGCAACGTAGATAATGTTTCGGTCAGATTCATAGTTCTCGCCATGCATTTGGACGTAGGCAATTTGCTTGCTATTGGGAGAGAAAACCGGAGAAGTGGAAGCACCTCGAACGCCCTTGGGAGTCGCTGCGCCGTCTCGTGAATTGATAGGAGCGAATTTAGCAGAGCCATCGTGGGGACCAACGAAGATGTAGCTGGTAGTCAAGTTGGCTTTTGGCAATTCAGGAGCCTTGCTCATCCAGGCAACAGTCTCACCATCTGGCGAGATGTCGTAATGATCGGTTCCACCGAAAGGAGGGTAGGGAGATTCAGCATTCTTAATGGGGGCAACAAGGTTCTTAAGCTTGCCGTCCAGGCTGTACTGGTTGGATCCCTTCTTCAACGTGCCTGAAAAGACGGCATTGAACTCGGTGGTCAAGTAAGTATCCCAGTGACGGACATAAATGCTGTCATAGATACGAGCGCTGGAGTAGGGCTTGGTGGCCGTCTCTGCGTTGTAAAGAGCACCTTCTGGTGTGGACTTGCCGTTGGTGACGAATTTGATATCGCCGCTCTTTGTGAGAACAGTCTTGAGACCATTGAGAGGACCTGGGAAAGCAGCAGCTTTGTAGCTATAGAGTTTCGTTAGCATGTAGTATGGAATATATCCAAGCGTGGTTTCATTTAATAACTTACGCCTTAGAGAAATCCTTGATATCAGAGATCCAGATTTCGCAACCGCCAGGTGTCTCAGAGCTGGTGCCATTAATGTAGGCAATCTCTGTACCTCTACCTAGCCACACAATCTCAGACACGTTTTCGTCATCGGTGAGCTTGGAGATCTTGCGGCTCCTCAGATCGATGAGGTCCCATTCATTCTTGCTGCTCTCGTGTTTCTCAAAAGAATACTGAGTGACGTGGAAGAACGCGACTCTCTGTTTCCCGCGACGGCGGATTTTGTCAGTGAAATGTATCTCAACGCACGATGATGGTAAGGTACAAATGACTTACCCCTGCAGGGTCTGGAATTGCCTCGCCTCTTCGTGGAGCAGAGATGAACTGCCTACACACAAAAATCACACCTCGTCAGCACAAGAAAAAACAAGAACCCGAACCGGTTCCCTCCACGATAGGAACTTGCTTACTCCGGGGTCATAGACAGAGCTGGCGATACCAGCGCAGCGGCTGCGAGCAGCCATTTAGCCATCGCCATTGTTGCCGATTGACGAAGACGAAACAGACGACTTGATGTTCAAGATGTCAATGGCCCATATACCACCCCTGGACCTTGTGAAGACTTATCGCGCGATCGACTGTCTATCTCCCAATTCTGGGAGCAGGGCGGCTTATATACATCTTGAGGAGCTCTCAGCAGGAGAGCCAGCCCATGTCGGCCCAATAATGAACTCAAGGAACCCAGGATAGTGGAATCCCGACAGTGTCCGTAGAGTATCCCCTCATTTCGTTTATCACGCTAGACTGTCGAGTGGGAAAGTTCTACCACTCCGTATCTTCTGTTCCCACGGTGTATATCCCTGTCCCTGCTCGACCTCCCGGAAACGGGAATGCTTTTCATGGCGGATCGTACAGGACGGGCCACGATCGAAAATTTCCCCTCAACGAATAGGATTCACATCCTTAGAATTGGTAGACAAAGTATTCTGTAGTTGGCTAGACAAAGCAAATCGTGCCTACGACGTGGTACAGAGCCATCCGTCGAGGGAACCGGTTTTCGACCGGATACGGAATGGGCATCGGATCAGCTTAGAAGGTGACATTTGGGGATGGGCCAATACATCCTGCAGTCGGATCGTGGAGCTAGCTGATCGATTATCAACAATGAGCAGGATATATCGGATAACAGGGGCATGGACTGTGTAAACTCGAGTCGAGGTTACAACGCCAAGTCCCCCAACTAGGCATTTGTGTTCACAGCCAGATTTGTTCTTCGTACGGAGGCCAGCAGGAACGTTTGCTGGAGACTTCATTCACAACCGTGAAATGGGCAAGGAACAAGGGCGCTGAGTGATGGTCCATGACTCGGATATTTCGAGAACAATCTGGAGAAACGATCGGCGCATCAGCACACGATGAGTGGACGCAGACATGGATATCCCTTGCACAAGGAGCCTTTGAGTTCGGCTAAATGGATTAAATTGCCACGATTAACAACTAAGCCGTGTCTTACTGTGTAAAATCCGCCAAAAGAGGACTCACTCCACACTTTTGGATCGTGAAGCAGAGCAGTCCGGCATAAGACAGTGTACACAGGAACCGCTCAAGAAGTCCCGGGTGCTAGATGACGGCAGAGCGAGTTATATACAATCGGATCCTTTTGAGTGATCCGTATTCGTTGGAGAATTTTCCGAAGTGCATCAAGTCAACCTGGCCAGCGGCCATACTTCAGCGGGGAAGCATGGAGCTGAACGGGATGTCCAGCTCCTTGTCCTGTATACCCCGGCTCCCCGTATGTGTGAAATGCCAATCCTGTCCAGCCATATCAAGGTCGCTCACCTCTCGGCGACCAAAAGCACCAAAGCTTGATTGATTTACTTGTCGTGTCTTGGGGACGGCAAAATTGGGCTCTGGTGGCCATATTCATGAGTGAGGGAGTATAGGTACAGTACAACGGCGATATAGGGCTATAACTACCGAGACTTCAAAAATGCTCGACCTTAGGATCCTGGTCTGCCTCGGTGGTATGAGAGGTCATGTGCCAGGGCGAATTCTTCGGAGATTGCTTTATGGGACCTTGTTAATCTTGCTAAGCGGGATAGGAGGATGTTCTTGTTTGTCATGCGTCCTATTGTAAAAGGTACCTTGATGGCTACTATTACTGGCAGTGCTGTGTTCAATCCAGACTAGGAGCGAGAGCCACCAAGCTGAAGCCGAAAGCTGCTTCACCGTTGTCACTCTTCCTTCCAATAAATGTACGCACTCCGAGATCCAATGCGTTCTCGCTCAAACAATCTTCGTCTGGTCCCAGAGCACCTCGATCGACCGGTCCTTTCATGCCACCATTCAGCTCCCACAGGTGGCCATCGTCTCCTTTCACAAAACTGATGAAGTGAAACCCACATTTCTCGCCGGGAGTGGGAGCTTGTGTGTCGCCCATCTGCGCAGCCGAACGATGTGCGGCTTCTAAAACGGGCGAGTCGTACAGCAGTTTTGCACGATCATCTCGCAAAAGTGGTACAGCGGCTTGAAGCAGTTCGTCAAGGCCTGACCCTGGTTGGATATACTGGCGCGCAGGGCCGTTACTAATACAGTGCAACAGTGCCATCAAGCCACACGCATTTCCAATTGTCTGTTTAAACCATAGAACCGCCTCATCGGGGCCAAACCCTTCATAATCACTCATCAGGGCTTCTTCAGCATCGCGAGCGCGATGATAGACATCTCCGTGGCAGATGAAGATCAACCCATACACGGGGCGTGGAATAAAGGAGAGCAGCTCCGGATCGTCAATGTTGTAGACATCGTAGAAGCCGAGTTTTGACGAGACCCCCAGGTGGTGTATCAAATGAGACATCACGTCTGGGTTGTTTTCTGGGGCGATTCAACAACATTAGCAAAGCTGGGTCTGTAGCGGCTGTCACTTCAAAGGGTTAAGTTATATGTAGAAGAGCTACCTAATGGCACGAATGTTTTCTTCCCATTGATATACTCAACATCAGGCGGGCGGGTTGCAGCCATGGCTGCATCAACATGGAATAGAATACTCGGCTGCTGCTCCCAAGTCAAGTCAAAGCTCAGTCTCGTCTTGTCTCCAGGGTTGAAGCGAGGGAGTGATGTGGAGAGAGTGAGGGTGAGCGGGTGAAGTCAGGTCACCCATCACCACCAGGCAACCACCAACCTTAACCTCATCGTCTGTCGTCCACGTCGTCTGTCATCTAACTACACTGTCTGCATCAACTGCGCTCTTCGGTCTTCAACACCCACTGGCTCATCTCTGGCCGTCATAACGAGTTTCTTTCTTCCGTTCTAGTTTTCTTTCCATCACGGAAGCCAGCTAACTCTAACCAGTGATTGGCAGGACACCCCATCTCCGTTCCTAGCACCCGAACGACCACCAAACCCCCGACCCTTCCCATGCTTGAGCTTATTCTGATATCAAAAGTCCGATGTAACTCGACACTCAACCCCCGGGAACAACAAGATTCAGCTGGAATATTTTCCGCAGCTGGCTTCTCCAGCCCGCTGTGGGCACCCCGGCTAGTGACGGCATGGGTTGTTCCCCATGGGCCATGGCCACATCTCACAAATGGACTAAGACGTGGGGATTTCTAGAAGGAGTTTAAAAGGATTCTCCCACATGAAGAACACGGTAAACGAGGCTAATAACATTTGACTAAAATGCGAGTACGATTATTTCACTTGCAGAGATACCATAGGGCCAACAGTTGTCTCAGGGTCAGTTGCGTCGGAGAGAAAAAAGACATAGCGGGCGTCAAATCCTTCCTTTAACTCAATTCGCATGCCAAATTTCGTTAACCAGTGATTGGCAGGGCACCCCATCTCCGTTCCTAGCACCACCAGTGATTGGCAGGACACCCCATCTCCGTTCCTAGCACCCGAACGACCACCAAACCCCCGACCCTTCCCATGCTTGAGCTTATTCTGATATCAAAAGTCCGATGTAACTCGACACTCAACCCCCGGGAACAACAAGATTCAGCTGGAATATTTTCCGCAGCTGGCTTCTCCAGCCCGCTGTGGGCACCCCGGCTAGTGACGGCATGGGTTGTTCCCCATGGGCCATGGCCACATCTCACAAATGGACTAAGACGTGGGGATTTCTAGAAGGAGTTTAAAAGGATTCTCCCACATGAAGAACACGGTAAACGAGGCTAATAACATTTGACTAAAATGCGAGTACGATTATTTCACTTGCAGAGATACCATAGGGCCAACAGTTGTCTCAGGGTCAGTTGCGTCGGAGAGAAAAAAGACATAGCGGGCGTCAAATCCTTCCTTTAACTCAATTCGCATGCCAAATTTCCCATAAGTCCTCCGTACCTTCGTTTAACCTGGCTTTACAGCAGGGAATTGAAGGCGTGTACGGCGGAACTGGGGATTCAAATCTCGGCCGTGAACCCTGTTCGTGACCCATAATGCTTGTTAACCTTTGTAAGCTTGCCAAAGGACCATTGCTCTGGGGGCCTGAGAGAGAGTCTATATATTTTTCAAGAGGGAATAGGTTCCAAATTCCGGGTACTCATATCAGAGTCCTGCTGCGTTTCTATATCTTTTTCTTTTGTTCCCAATCAACCTCGAACTTTCCTTATTGTTAAGACCCATTCCTACGATGTTTTAACTCATTTATCGGATGGGAAAGCCCTTTTCAATCTGCGATCTTACCGGCCGCAGTTCTTTGTCTTTCAGAAATGCTAGGCCTAGTTGACCCCCGGCCTTGGGTATGAAAGCATCACACAAGTACTTTGAACCAGCGACAGGGAACAACTCATTTTTGCCATTGTTACGCCGAAGCTTCGTCGAAAAGTTTTGCTGGCAATGTCAAAAGATCAGCGGATTATCCTTGATTGCCAACAGGGAACAAGAACATACTATTTTAAGCAGTTTGAAGAATATCCACTGATGTCATTACAGCTGACAGAACCTTTGGCCAATGCCGTCTCTATTCGGCTTTGCTGTGCCTGGGGACTGGGACACGGCCTTACTGTTGGGTCAGAAAAGCTATCAACAACAATAGGCTTATCTACACAGTACGGAGTACAAAGAGGTCAAACGATTGCTGCGCGAACAGAATCTTCTAGGATTCGATGAAAGTGATAGACAGGGAAGTTCGGCTCTCGATTTCTCTGGAGAACCCTGGGCCAGTTCTAGTCTGCCTGCTAGATTACCGGTGGACTTTCATGCTGCTCTGTCTCACTTCACTCTGCACATCGCATCTTGCTATGCAGTTCACGGATACAAACTTGCATACTCCTCATCCTCTTTTATTTCCCCCTGGTTGCAGTGCTCTCAATAAGAGCATCGCTTTTGCGGCGAGAACCACCCGCGTTCGCATTGGCAATACCAGATACACTACAATATTTCGATAGCGCAGTGGCGGAAATTGAGCATG
>LJPH01003938.1:0-18782 GCA_001430925.1 Byssoonygena ceratinophila
GCTACATACGGAGTAGGTCTGTGTAAATTTGATATCCATTGATAAGATACGGCCATTACCTCCAGAGTGCTAGAACGCCAGTATATGCCACGCTTGCTGAACAATGTAAAAATCAGGTGGCTTAAATCCCAGCTTCCCTTCAAGCAAGTTATCCTGTGTCCATTTCATCTTTACCAGCTGAAATTTTCTCTGAACCATCTTGCTTTTGAGAAATTCCACTTTGACACCCAGGGCAATTATGGACAATCTCATGTGCAAAAACATCACAGTCAATGCAAAAGTGATGATGACACACAGTGCATTCATATCTGCTACTCACTGACATCCCCTTTACAGCTCCTTCACGTTTCTCCCATTGAGCACGTGGCGGAACTGGCGGGAAGGTATTGCCGCAGGCAAAGCAACTTGAACTGGCCGATGCCTTTTTCCAAGGTACTTCGATCCAATTGATCAAAGGAAATAAATGATGGTATGATCGAGCCAAGTGTGTGGAAAGGATCAAAGTCAGTCCACATGCCGGACATTCGGCGGGTAACGTGCAGATTTTGCTTCCACACCTGGAACAAAGATAGCCTCCCCGAGATGGCTTCGAATGGCATGCACATAAGGACTGTGCGGATTCCACAGTGCGAGATGGAAATCCCATCATCAGGAGAGAATTTACAGCTTGTTTTTGTGAGTGGGTAACGGGTGGGGTTGTGATTTCCATCATCAGCTCTCGAAAATGTTGCTCATTGAGTGCTACGCCATAACCACTCGCACCACCTGGGTTGGTTTTTGAGCACAGTTCTCGGCATATGGCAACTTCAGCTGCAAGGCCGACCACTCCAACACGAATTTTATCTGTGATAAGGGAGGAGATTGTTTGATGGATGTCACCCGGGTCAGACGATAGAAGGGCGCCAAAGATTATCAAAACTTCGCGGGTTCCATGGCTTGGTGTATGACTGGAAGGATTAGCCCGAGTTTGGGACACACTCTGAGCATCAGACTCACAATAGCGCCCCACGAGCCATCTCAAGCGCATTTTGTAAGCTTGGGAGGCCGTTAGGATCTCTTGTTCTCAGTGCTTGTATGGCCAGGATATGCTCAGTAGGGTTGCCACTCATGTCGCTTATTCTGACGGCCAAGCCATCACGCATCCCTATTATTCCCAGCTGTGAAATCGGGTTTTGTTCGAAGTATTCGAGGACAAATTCCTGGGCGTAGCGAAGGGTAAGGAGGTAGCGCGTGGGTCGAAGATCCTTTTCCGACATTGCAATCGATAAATCCAAAACTAGGATTAGATGGCGTATGATTCCACGCTGAAGAGGCGTCGTGTCCCTCAGTAATCTGATGGGATTTTCAGCGCACAGTCAGCTCCCTGTCTCCCAGACAAAAACAAGGATTATATTTCGTATTTCCCATTACCGTTTTCTCTTCCCCGCCTCCAGCAAACCTTCAACCATTGAGCTGATGGTGCCATCGGCCCCTTCAACCAAGGTCTCCCACGTCCTAGCCACCTCAAACTCGTGCCCATCGCGCTGCTTTTTCCGTTTGCTGAGTGAACGGCTGGACCTGGCATTGCGAGTGTCATCATCCGCGACATCGTTACCACGATCGCCATCATGATCGTCGGAAGCGAATTCCGCAACGTATTCTTCGTCCGAATCGGCCATCGGTGACAGAAAAGCGCGGGCAGATGCTGTTTTCTATTCCGAGTTCCGCGGACGTGTTTTTGGTTAGTCAAAGCTCGGGGGTTTGCAACGCGAACCACGGATTCTCACTGGCTGCTTCTCGACCCATGCTCAATCTGCCGACTGGACCCTGAAATTAGAGCTAGCGGCTAGTTGACTGATTCAAGCACTCTCGGCAATCCGTGATTCTATCCGTATGTGGTTAGTAACTCCGTAACTAAGAAAGCAGAATTTCTTCAATTTCTGGGCTCCGACCTCGAACAGCTCGCATGAGTTCAAGTTGTTGACATCCCAGGCCCCAATTGGATCTCCAGGCTAAGTTGCACATCCAAGCAGTGTTTGGGGCTGTTCGTACGTACCTCGATGTTCACATCGGGGAGTGGACCGTTGAGATGCTGCGGGTTTTTGGAGAGAGGCCTTAAAAAGGCTATTCACGGGGGTTTGAAACGTCATGGACTGGAGCCCTCCATCAGGTCATCGGTGCCCCTCTTACCCCTCCGCTCATTGTGCTACATATCTTCACCAGCTTCTCCTCCTACTTATTCTCCTCTCTCCTTCTATACTTCTCCTCACCGATCGACGTGCCTGAGTTCCTTTCAATTAAGTTTTAAATCACTTCAGGAGAGGTACTGTTCGGTCGAATTCCGCACAATGGGTAAAGACGACAGGGAGATTTTGCCGGACGTGTAAGCTATTCTCGAGTGATTCTAGATTATGGGCTTCCCCTAACTTGTTAAAAAGGGCCAAACCATCGCATTATTCAATTTCTCTGTGCAATCTCCAGCTAGGTGGTTCCTGGGGCTACGACGGTACCGTGAAGATAGACACCAAAGTCACCCGACCTACCTCAGAAGTTGTATTGAATGTCAAGGCAATTGATGTCCAGACTGCCAAAATTATCTCTAAGGATGGTAAGCTATGTGCTGCATAGAGACTAAGCCTTTCGCCTGATTCTCACGTATCTTGGTTTCATATAGGTTCGAAATCAGTCAATGGCTCCCACATCTCTTATGACAGGACTTCAGAGCGTGTCCTCATCAAGTTCTCTGAAGAAATTGAACAAGGGGATTTTGTCTTGGAGCTTGAATTTACCGGGACTATAAACAACCATATGGCTGGCTTTGCCAGGGCTAAGTACCAATCATCCGCGACGCCGGCACCGGGAACCCCCAAAGAAGGAGACGATTGCTACATGTTGAGCACTCAATTCGAGGCTTGTGATGCTAGACAAGCATTCCCTTGTTTCGATGAACCAAATTTGAAGGCTACGTTTGACTTTGAAATCGAGATTCCGAAGGACTTGGTTGCACTCAGCAACATGCCTGTCAAGAGTACTCGCGAAGGAAGCAAGCCGGATCTTAAATATGTTTCCTTCGACAGGACACCAATCATGAGCACATATGTTAGCGAATCCCTCTCTCCTTGTCGGGTTTAATAATGTGGCATTTTTTTTGCTGTATTTCACTAACACGATATAGCTTCTCGCATGGGCCGTCGGCGATTTTGAATACGTTGAAGCGCATACGGAGCGCAAATACAACGGCTCTTCAATTCCAGTTCGTGTTTATACTACCAGGGGCCTCAAAGAGCAGGCTCGCTTTGCTCTAGATTGCGCACACAAGACTGTCGATTACTTTTCAGAGGTTTTCGATATCGACTATCCGTTGCCCAAGTCCGATTTGCTAGCCGTTCATGAGTTTGTAAGATTCCTAAAATTATCAGAAGCAAACCTCAAGTCATCTTTGACTGACCTCTTTCTGCTGTAGGCTATGGGCGCTATGGAAAACTGGGGTCTTGTGACATATCGTACGACTGCTGTACTCTTTGAAGAAGGCAAATCCGACGACAGGTTCAAGACTCGCGTTGCATACGTCGTTGCCCACGGTAAGAATCCCCCGTTGTCTTGGTATTATTGTCTTGGCGGTCCTAACAACGGTGCTTCCAGAATTGGCTCATCAATGGTTTGGAAATCTTGTCACAATGGATTGGTGGAATGAACTCTGGCTCAACGAGGGTTTTGCAACATGGGTCGGCTGGCTAGCTGTGGATCACTTCCATCCTGGTCAGTACATCTTTCAAACAGAGGCTGAAGCAACACACACTAACGCAGTATTGAAGAATGGGATGTCTGGTCTCGCTTTGTCGTAAGAAATACTAAAGGTATCGAATTTCGTTATCATGTAGTTAACAGTTTTACAGGCTGAAGAAGAGCAACAAGCCTTCCAACTCGACGCTCTGCGAGCATCACATGCCATTGAAGTACCCGTTAAGAACGCACTTGAAGTGGATCAGATTTTCGACCATATCAGTTACTTTAAAGGGAGCTCTGTCATCCGCATGCTCAGCAGCCATATGGGCCAGGAAGTTTTCCTGCGTGGTGTTGCTAATTACTTGAAAGCGCATTCCTATGGTATGCAGCCGCACCCTCTTTTCTAGATACGAACCCTACTGATAGCTGAACAGGCAACGCAACGACAAATGATCTCTGGTCTGCTCTCAGTGAGGCTTCAGGGAAGGACGTGACTTCTTTCATGGTTTGTCTTCTTATTCAATTATACGAACAGGATAGGGAAGTCTAACAGAATTCTAGGACCCCTGGATTAGGAAGATTGGTTTCCCGTTGGTGACCGTGGCGGAAGAGCCCAAGCAGATCACTGTCGCTCAAAAAAGATACCTTGCTGCCGGTGACGTAAAGCCGGAGGAGGACGAGACTTTGTGGTGGATTCCCCTTGGACTTAAATCCGGGCCGAAAGCGACAGTCGCAGAGGCACGTAATTTAACCACAAAATCCGACATCGTTCAAGACATTGGCGAAGAATTTTACAAACTCAACAAAGATCAATGCGGCTTTTATAGAACAAATTACCCTCCGGAACGCTTGGTTAAACTCGGAAAGTCTCGCAATTTACTGAGTACGGAAGACAAGATCGGCCTTATTGGCGATGCCGCTGCTCTGGCGGTCTCTGGAGAAGGCACCACGGCCGCCGCTCTGGCTTTCATTGAGAATTTCCAAGATGAGCAAAATTACTTGTAAGCGGCTTGCATCTACTCTTTCCAACTACCCTTTTTCTTCCCTGCCCAGGTCCCCTGCTCTTAGCCCTTTTTTATCACGTTTGCTTGAAGGTGAACTACTCTAACAAACACTGCAGGGTCTGGATGCAGCTTATGACATCTCTCAGCCACATGAGATCGGTTTTTGCAGCTAACGAAGAAATCGCTACTGGCTTGAAAACCTTTGTGCGAAAACTTGTGACACCTGCTGTTGAGAAACTTGGCTGGGAATTCAAGCCGAAGGAGGACTATCTCACAGGCCAACTTCGTCAGCTTCTAATTTCCGCAGCCGGACATTCTGGCCATGAAGGGTATGTCATCCTACATAACACTAGTTAAGTCTCCGCAAGGTGCTGACAGTTTGGGACAGAACCATCACCGAGGCTAAACGGCGATTCAATGTTTGGGCATCGGGCGAGGACAGGGGCGCAATTCACCCCAACCTTCGTAGTGCAATCTTCACGATTAACGTTTCCGAGGGTGGTCAGCGAGAATACGATATCGTCACAGAGGAATTCAACAAAACAGACTCGGTTGACGGCAAAGAGATCTGCGTTGGCTCACTTGCGCGAACTAAAAACCCTGACATCCTCAAGAACTATTTTGAATTCTTATTCTCTGGCAGCGTTGCCAACCAAGATATCCATACCGGAGGCGCAGGCCTGGCAGCAAACTCCAAAGCTAGAGATGCGTTTTGGGCTTGGCTTAAGCCGAACTGGGCGCGCGTTGAGAAGAAGCTAGGATCAAACAAGGTTGTGTACGAGCGATTCATTCGGATGAGTTTATCAAAATACACTGACCACTCAACCGAGCGGGACATTGCCAAATTCTTTGAGGATAAAGAGCAAGGTGGAATTGACCGTGGGTTGCTTGTTGTCCGTGACACGATTCGAACAAATGCCAACTACAAGGAGAGGGATGAGAAGGTAGTCTTGGAATGGCTCAAGGCTCATAAGTATGTTTAGATGTTCCCATCAAGCCCAGGGAATTCTCTGGTGTCTGTAGATATATCAATATATGCCAAAATTTTGGGCTGTGAAGTTCCTATTTCAAGGCTACATATACCTATACATTGTGTCTAATGCAGTTTATTCCACATTGATATGAGCAAGGAGAAACATGTCTGATTTCATGGTAAGAATAAAGAACTTAATAATATGAGAATGGAATGGATGACCAGTTCTTCTCATGTGAAACATCACCTGCCAAACATGGGGATCCTAAAGATGGCGCTAATTCTAAACTGGGCTTAGCGTACTCTGGAAGGTTGAACTCATGAAGGCTGACAACCTCCCAATTATGTTATGTTCAACAGAATCAACTGCAATAGCACGCTCTCTCTTCTGCATTCTGCCATCTTCTCATACTGGTTGATATCTCCTACTGGAAAGTCTTATCATACTTTAACCTTTCTTCTCCAAGAGACTTCATCTTTGCAGTCATCTCCAAACACCTTTCATTATGAACCCTGAGTGGTAGGTCGTCATCTTTGGATATGGAGAAGCAGCAGCAGCAGGAGCCTATTGCTGTTGCATTAGCCTAGCAACAATATTATCTGTTGAAAGTCTCTTAACTAACAGATATATATTTGAGCAGAGTTGTCTACTTCCCTGGCTGGCCACTGTGATTCAGTTCATGGTGATGACCCCCCTTGGTTACAGAAACTAATCGACTTAGATACGACTACCTCTTCAAACTCCTGCTCATCGGAGATTCCGGTGTGGGAAAGTCGTGCTTGCTGCTTCGATTCGCCGATGATACATATACAGAAAGCTATATCTCTACTATCGGAGTCGACTTCGTGAGTTCACCCTGCAGCTTTCCAGTCTGGGAACCGCCAAGCATACGCAATCCATGTGCTGACGTACCTGATCATAGAAAATTCGAACAATCGAACTCGATGGCAAAACAGTGAAGCTCCAGATTGTATGTACTGCTTGTTACGAACTGTATCGGGTGACAACAGACTAAACTTGCATGTTTTGTAGTGGGACACGGCCGGTCAGGAACGATTCAGAACTATCACGTCATCTTATTATAGAGGAGCTCACGGCATCTGCGTCGTTTACGATGTGACGGATATGGACTCTTTCAACAACGTGAAGCAATGGCTTCAGGAAATAGATCGTTACGCTACCGAAGGCGTTAACAAACTCCTTGTTGGAAACAAGAGCGACATGGAGGACAAGAAAGCCGTTGAATACACGGTTGCAAAGGTAAATTCTTGTTTGCACGACCTTATGGATTTGAGCCAGACCTAACATGCTGCTTCCTCTAGGAATTCGCTGACAGTCTCGGTATTCCATTCCTCGAGACTTCCGCTAAGAACGCATCCAACGTCGAACAAGCCTTCTTGACCATGGCTAGGCAGATCAAGGAGCGTATGGGCACTGCCACAGTGAACAACAAACCTACCGTCCAAGTCGGCCAGGGCCAAGGAGTTCAATCAGGGTCTGCTGGCGGATGCTGCTAAATTAATTAGATGAATACTTCCGAAATGCCTCTCAATTTGTGCGTATGCTATGCTACTCTGCTGGGGTGAATTCATTTTTGTGAAGGCTGGTGTCGCAATGGGTAGTTTGTTAAATGGGTTGTCAGTTTGGGCTTGTTTTTCGCGTCGGTTTGCACCCATGACAGCTTCATGAGAAACTAATGTCACGTCCAACAGTAGGTCTCGATGTCACGTATTTCTACAACCCCTCTATGTCAAAGATCACTTTTCATTTTTTCCTTTTTTCCTCTTTTTTGATTTTGTTTTAGAATGGGTCGTCCTGCTTCCATATGTCTTTGATGCCAGTATAGCTTGTCTGCCTACCATCAATCTGTTTCCTAGTATATGATCAGGTTTCCTGGTCTGTTTACTCGAGGTGCATCTTATGGGCCAAGATATGTTATCAGCTGATTGCTTCGGCCCTTTCCTGGCCTTTGGTCCGCCTGCTTCTTTTCCTTCTTTCACTCATTACGTCATGTTGCTTGTAGGCTGGCAGTGTGGTTTTATGCTTGCGGTGCACACTTCAGATCAAGTCCAAGACACTGGTACATCTTTTCTTGTCTCTTTTTCTGTTTTTGTATGTTGTTTTCATGATTAATAATAATTCGATGGGACGTTGCCCCATAGGTGATGGAAACTCTCTGCACTTGAAGTCAGAATGCCGTTTCAAAATGTACCAAGGTCGTGGAATGTCCCACATGGCAGTTGGTCGAGGCGGGCTTTTCCTTTCAGCGTATTCTGGAGGCGACCGCCTCTCTCTTCATGTTGAAGTTGGCCGTTCTGCAAGAAACTCACCTAAACTGGCATATCGCACTGTGCAGCAAGAGTATATGGAACAGTCCTCTCAGCTCAGAAGAATCAGGAAGTTACTGCAGGGAAGAAACAACCTGGGCTTGCGTATCTACTCCGCGAAAATAGTAATAGTTCATGCTGCCTGTATCTATTACTCCGTAAATTCGTGTGTACGAGTGTTTCTAAAATCTTTAAACAGCCGTAGGCTCGTGATGGAGTATATTCCTGGTGAATCATATGTGATTCTTGACCCGTCATAAAAAACGATAGACCTCTCTCTTCTCTTCTCGTCTTATGATCGCACTTCTGATGCAGAATTAAAGAGAAGATCCTCCCATAAATGCGAGTGGACCAATGGGCGATGACCTGAAAGAAAGCCGAGGCATCGTGCGGCAACGGGTGCATATGAAGCAAGTTCCATTTCCCCCCAGACCCAGAGATCCGCTGCCGATGAATTCTCGTGCGCCCAAGCAATAGTCAGGAATCGGCTTGTGCTTAAAGAGTCGATTTAGCCCTAGACGGCCAGGAAAAGGTTTTGTCTTATTTTCCTCTCTGTTCATCAAGTCGGAATATCATTCCATCACTTCTCCTTCAACTCTATCCGCTCCTTTTGTTCCTTCACAGATCGTTGCTCCGCATCGGGCCTCTGATCGTATCTCTACCAGTTGCTTTTCTGACGATACGCTCATTGTTTATATCCCTCCGTTGGCAATTTGACTCCTAGTGAGCCGATTTACGGATACGATTCTCTATCTATACAACTTCAACATGTCTCAGCCAAACACCGTAGTGGTTCAGAAGCCGAAGGTGGCCGCGATAGCTGCTCAACAAAGTGATAACATCGCGCACGCTTTGGCTGGAGCCGGAGGTGGAATCTTATCGATGATCTTGACGTGCGCCTTACTCTGATATCCTTACCAATATTCCTTGCTACTGCTCCAATCAAGCCCTTGGACGTCGTGGCTAACTGTGTTCGAGTGATGTTGACTTATGAAATGTATCTATATAGTTATCCCTTAATCACCCTCTCAACTAGAGCGCAGGTCGAGTCTAAGCGTGCACAATCCTCCAGCATCGACGCAGTGCGCCACATCATCAAACGAGAAGGCATCAAAGGTCTATACGCCGGACTCGAGTCCGCCCTCTTCGGTATCAGCGTGACCAACTTTGTGTACTACTACTGGTACGAATGGACCCGTTCGGCCTTTGAAAGGGCGGCCAGGAAGGCAGGACGAGCATCAATGAAGCTTACAACCTTGGAGTCGATGATCGCTGGTGCCATTGCAGGCAGTGCCACGGTGCTAATCACCAACCCAATTTGGGTTGTGAACACCCGGATGACTGCTCGCAAATCCGAAGCCGACGAGACTCTTCCCGGAGCGCCGGCGAAAAAGCCGAGGACGACATTGAGCACTTTGATGGACCTTCTTCGGGAGGAGGGTCCCACAGCGCTTTTCTCCGGGGTCTTGCCGGCGCTCATCCTCGTCATTAATCCCATTCTGCAGTATACCTTTTTCGAACAGCTGAAAAACGTGGTTGAAAAGCGGAGAAAGGTTACTATGACAGATGCTTTCTATCTTGGGGCACTGGGCAAACTACTTGCCACCTCCATCACTTACCCGTACATCACGGTGAAGAGCAGAATGCATGTAGCCAGCAAGGATGGTCCAAAGGAGAGCTTGAATGGAAAACTGAAGAGAATCATCAAGGAAGAGGGATGGGGTGGTTTGTACAAGGGTATGTTTAGCGTTCTCGATTCCCTATGCACTCTGAAAGCTGCTAACGTGATCACTTCGGCGTTCCATAGGAATTGGCCCCAAGGTCAGCCAGAGTGTCCTTACTGCTGCATTCCTCTTTGCATTTAAGGATGTCCTCTATGAAACGATGGTCACTGCTCGCAGACGAGCCATCCGCAAGTAGACAGAGTAAATGGATTACCCTGTATAGGACTTGCCTACAAATTCGGAAGATATCGACTGGTGGGTGATAAGACCCAATGGCAAAGTCTGGGCAACACATAACTATTCGTGTTGCTCTCAAGACCGTTGACATTCAGGAACGTAACAGCTAATGCGTTAATTAAAGGGGATTACTTTGGACTTTGAGGACATTTGATAATGGGGTTGGTATCAAATATTCTTGCAAAAATTCATGTTTATATCATTTATATATTGTATATATGAGTATCTATCTTGTGAACAAAATTTTGGAGTCATTTCAAATTCTGAATAGGATATAAATTTTGAGAGACTAAAGAGGACGAGAGCCATTCCGGGCTCAATGGAAAACTACAAGGTGTGTCGGTAGTTACCTATAATAATTAATTAGTTGGTTAATCCGTTCCGTTCCGCGCCAAGCCTGCCCACCCAGGTACCTCAGGCGTGAATTCCACAACGCGACCTCCAGATTCTCTGCATGCAGAGACAAGGGTTTGGTTTGAATGCTTCATCAACCATTATTGCCCCTCATAACAGTCACAGAGTGCTTCAAACTAAGGCAACAAATTAGTCAATGTGAGTGTATACTTCACCATGCTATCTCTATACAGTTTTCAATCTTGTACGGGGCTTCAGGCTTTTCTGAACTGTGAACTGTGAGATGATGCTCATACTTTTTACTGAATAGAACTGCACGTGCCATAACCGGGCAACTCATTTTAAATACGTCTGCTCAGACTATTGACGATCCTGAGGATCGGATGAAAGGGCTGGAGTCTGTTTTCGGTTTTCTGCTGGGTACAAAGGGGTCAGTCGACCTCGAGATTGCGAGTCGGTTTGAACGGTGTCCGGCTCTATTTCTGAGCGAGTGGTCGAGGATAGCTGCTGCAATGTGCCATTGAGCCATTCTGAAATCGCTGATACGATATCTGGGTCTGGACGATGCCCTTGTCCATGTGAATGTCCCTTAATGCTTTGAAGCATCAGTTTCCCTTGGCTGGAAACTGCGACTCAATTTTTACCGAGTTGATTGCGAACAAATGGAGTGGTCCTTAAACTCGAACGAAGCGGTTTAAAAGCAACGTCTATTTTCTCTCTCGGCGACAAGGGAAACTTATGCGCCGACAATCCAGTGAACCGCCCGTGTCCTATGAAAGCGAGACGAGGTGGGCTTAGCTTGGGAGCGGGCTTTCGAGCTGCCCAAAGCGAACGGTCATCCCACATCGGTGCGGAGGAATACCCGCGCAGCGGGAAATCGGGGATTCCGGACACTAAACACTCATTAAATATGATGGACTTTGACAAGGGAAGACGTCAAGCAGGACGGGATTTTATTTCTCCTGAAAAGGATGACTTTGACGATTCGGATCTCGATGTTCGGGCGCAAACTTTGCTCAGTAAATTTACTTCGCACCACTTGCCGAGATCAGGAGATCTGGGCCATGGACTCAGACAGGAGCTGCTGCGATCACCGCCCAATCCGTTGAAGCGCAGAGCAGATTCTATATCCATTGATTCAGAATCCTGTGAAGTTGCTGAGCAACAGGCTCCAAGGAGAACCGAGTCCCCTGAGGTGCCTATGCCAGTCCCTCGAGGTACTTCACGGTTACAAGTTAGTCCGGTGAAATCGAAGGAAAAGCTCCTGGCCGTTGAATCTCAGCCTTTCGCAAATGGCTCGAATAAATCCAAAAGTCATGGACTGACAGTTGTGGAATTTGGCTCATATGGGTTGACTAGAGCCGACACTGCAGCCCAGACATTCAGTAACTTACCACCGCGACAGACGAAGCTACCGCACCCTCGTGCGAGGAGCCCGAAAAAGAAGTTGCCCGCGGAACAAAGAAAGCCGGCAAAGAACTATTCATCATTATTAACCATCGATGCCTCCAGCGTGAAGAAAAACAGAACCATGGAGTTGGCTTTCTCACCGTCGCGGCATACTGAACATTCAAAGGCAGGAAAGAATAAAACTCTTAGGTGGAAGAATTCCACACCATCTAGCTTGAATCTGTCGAAGCGAAATACCTCAATACCCAAATGGTTCCTCCCAGCGAACCATGAGGTGAAAGCAGACCGCACGAAACCTGACAAGACATGTGTGCCGCGGCCTCTACCGTCCACCAAATCCATCTCCAGCAAAGGATCAGGAGAAATTCTTAACCCCTCTCCTCCAGTGCCCTGCGCTTTGAGGGTATCGGGTGGGAATCTGGCTGAAATAGTCAAGTGTCCTTCAAGCTCACCCCCTCCAGAGAGAACTTGCAGAGGGTTCAATGAGTTTATTCTGTCATCGTCGTCGTCGTTGTCATCATTGTCGCCGCCACCCGTACTGGATTCCACAGATAACAAAACAAACAAAGAGTCTGGGTTATCATACCAGCCGCTACCTAGCCACAAAGAACAGAACAACTCTGATCTTAGCCATCAATCCTTGAACGCAAAAGGCTTGACCGCAGAACTTGATGGTTTTTCTCAGTTATGTTGTTCTACATCCTCTGATTTGGAGACATCAAACAAGAAGCCAGTTGAGGAGGAGAGTGAAACATCAAAGCTACCTTGTTCACTTTCAAATAAATACCGTGAACCCACTGATGGTGTGGACTCCATCAGCCAAACAACAGATTCAAAAAGCTCACAACAAGACAGTCTAAGTATTGTTCTGCCAACAACAAACAGTTCTACTCATCAAAATATCAATACCGTGAAGACTCCATCAGCCAAACAACAGATTCAAAAAGCTCACAACAAGACAGTCTAAGTATTGTTCTGCCAACAACAAACAGTTCTACTCATCAAAATATCATATCACAAGCTCAAAAAGGACGAAAAGGTTCACAGCTTTTGGACGAAAATAGGACTTCTTCTTTGTTTCGCCCTCCGCCAAACCACATCACTGAAAGAACCAGAGCACAGTCGCAAAGTGCCGGAGCATCAACATCACTTCTGCGGGTGAAGAAAGCGGCAATGGTTTCCAAGTTCGACTCGAGTCCGGAAACGTCCATCAGGCGCTCGGGGCGCAATCGAAACGCTCCCATGAACTACTATGCACCGCCCCCAGGATTTCATGGTGGAGTGAACACGAATGAGACGGACCCGGACGAACCAGAAGCGGACACTCCAGAACTTTCTCCCCGAGTCACAAGTCCTCCTAACGAGGTTGCGCCTCAAATCGCGATGCACCATAGGGTGGTCGGTCAAGGCAATGATTTTCATGTCATTCGTGAGCCTCCGATCATGGATACGGCGAGTTTGGTTGCAGACAACGCGCCGTACTATAATCACGATGACAGGAATGATTTCTCCAATTTTTCCGGCAGAGAAGATGTTGTCCATGTTGACTTTGACTTGACCGAGATGCGCGCAATCTACGGGCTATTGACTGGTATTGAGCTTGCTACGGACGAGGACACTCCTCTTCAGAGTCTAATTTCACAGGAGGTATCACGTTATCGCAACAAAGGAGGAGACCTTGACGTACTGGACCGGCAGATTCACTACCTTCGGGTACTCAAACGTTCCTTACGTCGCCAGGAGCGGGGCGTTGACGGTTTCCTCATTGAACTCAAAAATGGTGATTTTGATCTTTTACGCAAGGTGAAAAACCGACATCTCGAAAGAATATCCAGATCCCTTATGAAATTACTCGATATTGAACTCGATGAAAACAAGAATTCACAGGCCAAGTTAAAGTCTGTGTTGGACAAGGTGGAAATTGACCGGCTGTATAAATTGGCTGCACAATGCCAACATGTGGATGCTCTCTCATTGCGCCAGGCGGACGATATTAGAAGTTTCCTTGACGACGCACATGGTGGACAGCTTAATGCCTTCCCTTCCGTTCTTCGTGTCGTGCATGGTGTGTCTGAATGCCACCTTCGCTTTGATAAGCATAACACGTCGGCACTCTTGAGATCTCGAGAGTTGGGATACTCCACTCACCGAAACCAGACTCGAATCGGCCGTCGTATAGAAGATCTCAGAAAGTGGGAAGTGTGGAAATCTTGGACAGGCGCTTCCAATGATGTTTTGGTGCTCTCGTGGGCTCCGGATGGTACCCGCTTCGCAGCTGGTGCAGCTGCTCAAACCGACGAACACAACATGCAGTATAACAGAAACAACAATTTGCTGCTGGGTGACCTGACCGCAAGTAAGCTCAAGGAGTTACCAGATCATCGCATTAAGAGGCCTCTTCTTGAATCAGGTCCAAATTCGCATAGCACCTATGTTATGGTTGACCCAGACCTGTACATGACTGTCAATGCTATGCACTGGACTAATTGCGGTCGCCGCCTTTATACCGCTAGTTACGATCAAACAGTGAAACTATGGGATGTGTCCCATCACGAAAATGCCCGGTGCATTAACACCCTGGAACACCCAGGAAAGGTGCAGCAAATGGCCGTTTCAAGGTTTGATAACCAACTTGTGGCGAGCGGCTGTGATGGCCCGTCTTTCCTACTTTGGCGGGTGGAGGATGATAAGTATTCTGAATCCAGTCGTCTTGAATTCCGGAGAGATAAATGTGCTAAGATGACGCCATCATCGCTTCAATGGGGCAAAACGCCTCAAACTAACCGATTCTTGGTCGGTGGATTGACAGCTGAAGAGCTTTCCAACAGTAGCGATCCAAGCAAACTTGGGTATCTCACCCTTTGGCAAATTGGCGAAGCAGATATTACATCTCTAAATGTCACGCCCAACTCACAGAATATATTCGACATTGCCTGGCATCCTAACCTTGGTATCTTCGCAACGGGGTGCTCGGTTCCTTTCTCCTCTCGTTCTTACGGATATGGCGCGGACGTCCGTTCGTTAGTTCGAATCTACGACCCTTTAAATAGCAAATGCGTAACGCAGAGCTATGATTGTCCCGCTATGGATATCAACGAAGTGACGTTCTGTCCCGCTGACGACAATTATATTACGGCAAGCTGCACCGATGGGGTGACATATGTCTGGGATTATCGCAAGCCAGGAAATATCTTGCATAAACTTAGGCATGGGGAACCACTTAGCGATTTAAACCAGAATCTTACACGGGAACAGGCAGACGTCGGAGTGCGTTGCTCTGTATGGGGGAAAGGCTTCGATCTCTACACGGGTGCGTCGGACGGCGTCATCAAGCGCTGGGATGTTCGTCTAGCTCCCGAGGATGTCCTGCGAGAGAATGTGGCGTCATTCGATCAAGAGCTTATGTGTGCCTCAATCTCTCCCGATTATACGAACATGGTTCTCGGGGATGCTTCAGGGGGAATCCACGTGATTTCCACGGCCCCTTGGGGAAGGTCAGATGATAATTTCGCTACTTTTGATCTTGAAAGAGCACCGGATCTCAAACATGAGGACACTGTTGATGAACAGCCCACTAGTGCTGTTCAAACAGCAGCGGAATTGATTTCATCTGGCAAACTTTCAACTCATCCCATTTTCGGCGCTGGACAAGGCCCAAATTATGCTGGCCCATGGGCTCCATGGGCACGCCCTGAGGACACCCTAAAAGAAGAAATGGCTTTCACGCCGTTAAACAGAGAAGTGCAAGCGACTCAGCTTGACGGCCCACCACCGCATGATAGACTTGGATTGGATGAACAAAGTCGAGAAAGGCTATCCCAGTTGATTCAATTTTCCGCCATTCGAAACCAAAAACGCGGCAAGAATAAACGCAAGAGAGATATTACATCAACCCCGAACGCAAAGCGCTCCGTCTCGTTCCAGTCGCAGACCACACCACGCTCCTCTCGTACAAATGATATTACTCCAAGTGTAAATTCCACTCCGACCAAAAGCTCCAGACCCCTCCCATGGAGCTTCCCAAGTACACCAAAATCCAAATTTAAGATAGATCCAAACAACTTTATTGACTTGACTCTTGACTCTGATGAAGAGATTTCTGTTCAAGAAAAACGCATGTCCCACAGACCCTGTGATGGTGCTGGTGGAGATATAGATAATGAGTTTGAAGAGGATTATTGGTGGCCGACGAATGTCGATCCGAATCTTGAAACCAATGCTGAATGATCCTGCTGCAATCTGGATATAACTAAAGGGTTTGGGTCTCTGCATAGCGGATTGCAAATGCTACATACCGATTCAAAACTTCGAAATCATCACGGATTCAACCTTTCAGATTTGAAATGTCACAGAGCAAAGCTGCAAGAAAGTTGTTGTCACTCAGCAAATGTTGCCTGCAATTTCCTGCAAAAGCCAAGGAAGTTTGCGGCTTTGCCAGGTTATGGCGGATATAACTTTCTGAGATTCTGACAGCTGCAAATCTGGATTTCTGTCTGGCAGAATAGCATGTTACAGATGGACCTCTGGACAGTCAGAATTGAATCAAGTTTTTGAACTTTTGATATTTGAAATTTGAAATTTATCAAACTGGTGGAATATTTTTTCCCCTTTTGGGTTAGTTTCATGGTGGTTCGTTGAGCCAGGAATTTGCATTGAGCCCGAATCCTTTATGTTTCAAAGTGGTCTTATCAACCACATATTTTCGTCTAATAACAAATTAACAATTGAAAAGTTGAATTGTTGAAGATAAGAATGCAAGAAAAATTCACTTGCTGCTTGCATCTCGAGTGATCATGGTTCATTAAAAGTCAGGATTCAGGAAACCATAACTTATACGGAGTACTCCGTAGTTAAGTGGTTGTTGCTAGTTGGTAACTTGATAATTCTTCAGTCAGCCATCATACTTCAGCTGTGGACTTTATAGGTAGTTGGACTTGGCTGTAGCTTGCTCTTATGGGGAATCGGGGATATTATAGGTAAGATGTTCTACTCCGTACGAGTACGGAGTATGAAGTACTCCTAACAGGGTCAGGCCCAGAGTGGGCTTGCAGCTTGCTCCTGGAAGTTGGATATTGTTGACTTTTCTTATTGCCTCATGATTGCCTCAATAAACAACAAGTCAATCCAACAGCAATCAAAATTATCCTGTACTTTGGGTGGGAATTCTTCACTCCGGAGCAATGTAGAAAGCTCCAACCAAAACAGAAGTAGCCTAAGGCGCAATGCTGTGTGCGGTTTAATGCCTTGCTTTGATGAGCAGTGTGTGGCTTGACTGTCTAGATTCCCAAAACTGAACCAACTCTCAATCAATCCTAGAAAACTGTACAACACATAAGTTATCCAGCTGTTAACTATTGTCGGTTCACCGGCCTTTTGCTCATAGTCAAATCAGTGATGCCCCATAGTCGTTTGGAACCTTGTCACTAGAAAATTTGGATAATCAAAATTGATGTCAAGTAATCAATCCAAAGCAATACGTTTGTAAGAAATTGGAGACTTGAGCTTATAGAGTACGAGTACTACATGGTACAGGAACTACTCTATCGCTTTTGTTCAGCAGAGTATAACAAGAATAAAAAGCCAGAAGCTATGGAATTGCTCAGAGACAGCAGCGGGTAGCAATATGAAAATAGCACGAGGTATTTGAATGAAGTCTTCATGCATCAAGGTGACCTTGCCGTCTTCTTCTGCTAAGGGGATGGAACGTTGAGATCTGGAGCAGGCCAAGCTTTGACAACAAAACTAGCCTTTTTCAAGTCCGTTCTTCTACCGTTTCTCGCAAAGCAATGGATGCTCTTCGTCGTTAACGAGGAATGGGAAGCCATCGCAGGACGTATTCTGAATTTTAACCAGGAGAGTATGTCCCTCGCGGACGTGCTGGATCAAGGTAAAACTGCAGCGATTCCCAGATAATAAGAGACTATATATTCATTCTCTTCGTCGTTATCGTGATGCTTGTGGTGTGACCTGTCCATAAGCGACCCGGCCTGCGGTTGTAACGACGCAATCAGTTGTTTAATGGACGGCCTTCGGCAGCTCACTCGGATTCAGACTCCTCTGGCTGCATGACCTTTTCATCAAGCTCCTAATACACCAATAACTATGTTAGCATCCGCCCACCCAGCCTGCCATTTTCAAGAGTAGAAGTGGAGATAGGGGGACAGAATCGTACATGGCTCAAGCGCACTTTCAGATTCTGCAGCTGGCTTTCCTTCACTACCAAATGACGGTCGTCATTTAAGTCTTCGACAATGTAATCGTGCCGTTCCTCGTCATATTTGAGGATAATGGCTTTGACGGATGGATCGCATTCAATCAACACTCCTAGCGAGGTTACGGGTAAGCCTCACGTATGCCAGGAGTTGGGAGAGATAGCGAAAGAGAGAGATTGATTTACCTTTGACTGCACGCGGCATGCTGGCGGTTGTTGAGATGGTCCTAGGGGCCTTGTGTGTTCACAGACGTGGTAACCAAAACGGACTGGAGAGCATCCCGTCGTCATTGTTGAATAGCGGAAATTCGTAGGCCCGGGAAACCATAAGGAGCCCTGTCGGGGCCAGTGGACGCACATCCACACATATCTCAGTGGGAGATCAGAAAATGTTTCCCAAAATGCCTAGGAGATGTGTATTTGTATATGAACTGCGATTAAGGATACAGGAAGGCTCTGGCTGACCACCTCGCATGCGTTACAGACGCCACACTGGGATTGAATGCTTTATTCAACCACTATCTGTTTCTCTAGCATACTCCGTACGATGCTCTTAAACAGCCTTGACAATGATTTCATTCTCTGGGAAAGCTGCATCTTTGACTACCCGAAAGTTATCATATATTCAAGCATACCTACCTACTTTTTATAATCCTCCCGGATAATTTTGAGCTGAGTGGGTTCAGGAGCTTTTCCTGCAGATCAAATAAGAGAACACTTGCGAATTCTTATTGTAGAAAAAGGAAGAGAAATAATTAATGAAACCTGGAAAAATAATACAGGTGACAAGTGAAAAATAACGCCAGCAAAAGCCCCGATTCCTCCAAAAAGTCGTT
>LJPH01000377.1:0-10786 GCA_001430925.1 Byssoonygena ceratinophila
AGCCTTTCCCGGCGTTCCGCCCTGTTGATCAAACAGATGGACAGAGATTTGCTCCATGAGAGAGTCATTGGATCCGCAAGTCATACTCCAGTGAACATGTCGTCACGATTTTCAAGCTTTCAACATCGCCATGGCGGACTCGTCGAGTTCCTGCCCCATGTTCGATCTCTGCTTCCTCGTATAAAACGTGGAAGCATCCCCCGGGCTTTCCAGATATACATGTTTCTCACTGATGCCGTATGCTCTGACGCAGACTGGCCTTTCTCTTACGTTTCCTTCCGTCTCACACACTTCTGTGTTGGATCTCTTATTGGAGTCGAAGAGCGACGTGTATCTTTTGGACAAGGAATACTTTTATGTCACCAGCCGACATATTCATTGTTATCCATTTCACCCTCCTTTGGAAGGGTCTAGTCAGGTTCATAAAATGGAGATCCTGTCCTATTTCCAGAGAAAGCGCCCCTATACCCAACAAGACTTGGATGACGATAAACCGACCTTGGAAGCCGCCGGAGATAGGGAAAAATGCGAAACTTGGGGTGTATTCACATCTTGCAGCGTCGATGTTGAGTCCGAGTGCGATGTATCCGTGATTTACCAAGTGGAAATGGAGGCTGGGAACGCTATCAAGTATCGGACATGTAGCTGGCAGAAGGTGGATTGAGCCGCGTATTTGATCAGTGTGCCGAATCTTCCGTCTCACATACTTCTGTGTTGGATTTCTTATTGGAGTCGAAAAGCGACGTGTATCTTTTGGACAAGGAATACTTTTATGTCACCAGCCGACATATTCATTGTTATCCATTTCACCCTCCTTTGGAAGGGTCTAGTCAGGTTCATAAAATGGAGATCCTGTCCTATTTCCAGAGAAAGCGCCCCTATACCCAACAAGACTTGGATGACGATAAACCGACCTTGGAAGCCGCCGGAGATAGGGAAAAATGCGAAACTTGGGGTGTATTCACATCTTGCAGCGTCGATGTTGAGTCCGAGTGCGATGTATCCGTGATTTACCAAGTGGAAATGGAGGCTGGGAACGCTATCAAGTATCGGACATGTAGCTGGCAGAAGGTGGATTGAGCCGCGTATTTGATCAGTGTGCCGAAACCACTAACCATTCTTTCTTGCATAGACTGCGGTTCTACTATTCTCCGAATATATTTGTTTGGCGATTGTCTCGTTTCCCTATTCATATTCGGTACTAGGGCTAGTACCGGGCTTGATTCTGACAGTGGTAATTGCGGCGCTTGTCCTCTATACATCAGCAATAATATGGTGAGATTCTGGATCCATGTTTCAAAAGTGCAAGGACTGAATGCTGACATTGGCATAGGCAATATTGCATGCGCCATCCAACTGTCCGTGATGTTGCTGACATTGGCAAACGGCTTTTCTGGAATTCAGAGGTGGCATGGTATATCACAGCAATCATGTTTCTCTTGAACAACACATTCATTCAGGTACTAAAACCTGGAGCCCTACCCTTCTCAGTGGCCCTAGTTTCTGATTTAGATATTCAGGGTCTGCATTGTTTAGTTGGTGCCCAGTATCTGAATACCATGACATCTCACGCAACTTGCACTGTTGCATTTGCTGCTGCAACAGCAGTCATCTCTTTTCTCTGTTCCCTTCCTAGAACATTCAACTCACTCTCCAAACTTGGTGGTCTTTCGGCAGTCTGTACCTTTTTGTCGGTGCTGGTCTTAACAATATTGGCGGCCAAACAACCCCACCCACCACGGTACGGTCCTGGCCCTGATGATGTTGATCCTCCGGTACACTATTCACTATATCCAAAACAAGATACAACCTTTGTTGCTGCAATGGGTGCATTTCTGAATATCAGCTACACTTTCATTGGACAAATCACACTACCAAGCTTTATTGCTGAAATGAAGAATCCAAAAGAGTTTAAGAAGGCACTTTTCTGGGTTACTGGTGCTGAAATTGTTGTCTTCAGTATTGTGGGTTCAGTCATTTATGTACTCAATGGGCAGTATACGACATCACCAGCTTTTGGAACGCTAGCCAGCAAAGCTGAGAAGAAGCTCACATTCTCACTGATGGTTCCCACTCTAATCTTTCTAGGAGTGTTGTACTCCTCTGTCTCAGCCAGATTTATCTTCTTCCGCGTGTTTGAAGGTACCAGTCACAAAGGGAACCACACAGTTGTCGGATGGCTTTCTTGGGCTGGTATACTGGCGGTCACATGGATCTTTGCCTTCATCATCGCCGAAGTCATCCCATTTTTCTCTGACCTGCTCTCCATCATGAGTGCTTTGTTTGACTCCTTTTTCGGATTCATTTTCTGGGGAGTAGCATATATTCGAATACAAAGGGCAGAGGAAGCGAAACACAAGAATATCCCTCGGACCATACGAGGCTGGATCGGCTACCTTTTTAGTTGGATTCTCATCGCGATTGGAATGTTCTTCTTACTGCCTGGCACTTATGTGAGTTGATCTGTTTCAGTATTGGCCCTTTCCCAAGGTTTTGGAATCCGATCAGGTGCTAATACTTTCTCTGCAGGCATCAATTCGAAGCGTTGTCATCAACTATCAACAGGGAAATGTTGGCGGGGCGTTCAGTTGTGCAGACACCGGATTATAGTCCCCAAGTGCTGTGGGCTCTCGCCATGACTTTTGGCAACCCGATAGCCACAATCAACAATGAATTAGGGGCCAAAACTATACTTAAATCTTTTTTTTTTCATGTTTTGGCGATGGACACCTGGCTGCACTGGAGAGCTGCAATTCTGATACATGCTCCAAATAATGTGTGTTGAAGTCCTCATCTCGTCTCATGTTAGGACCCAGATGTCACTCAGTGGACACCTGCACTGGAGAGCTGCAATTCTCGCATGTCTGGGTTCTTGCTATTTGGCTAGTTAGGGAATAGCAAATGAAAATATATTAGAGGAGGAGATGGCATATCTAGCGGTTATGCTCCAAATAATGTGCGGTGAAGTCCTCATCTCGTCTAATGTTAGGACCCAGATGTCACTCAGATTGATAAGATAAGCCGGACAATGCAGTTAGCTCCGGCAATAACCGCCGTTATCGCTGCTGACATAACTAACACACAGTTAACCGACCACCCAACCCGACCGAGACCCGAAACATAACTAGTTAACCGACCACCCAACCCGACCGAGACCCGAATCCACGTGGGGAAGCTCAACTTCACGAGCAGTCAAACCAGTCAGTCATTGCGCCGGAAATCGACGTTGTCTCCTCACCGACTGGCAGTCATTTCTGATCGCCATGCAGTCTGCCATGAGAAACTCCATCCTGAAAAGGGCCAATGCCCTGAACTTCTCATCTCAGACTTGGAAGGCCTCTCGCATCACCGGATGCACCTCCCAATTGAGCATCCGTTGCTCTCGACAGCGGGGATTTTGTGACATTCCGATCAGGGCTCTGGCTCACCCCAAACTGCCTGTCATCAATGGCGACTTCTCAGTCAAATTGGGCAAGAGATTTGCTTCTTCGAAACCCGCATTGAGCAAGACGCAGCTATATGACTTACATGTAGAACACAAGGCAAAAATGGTGCCTTTTGCCGGGTATTCCATGCCTCTACAGTATGCCGATCAAAGTCACGTTGAAAGCCACCACTGGACCAGAAAACATGCGAGTCTGTTTGATGTCAGTCACATGTAAGTCAAGGTGTCTTCTCGTACTCGATCTTTGTCAATTGCTAAGCTTATATACTGTGTGTGTGAGTAAACAGGGTCCAGCATCACATCATTGGACCAGGAGCCCAGGATCTGCTTATGAAAATTTCTCCATCTTCCCTCGATAAACTAAAGGATAACCATTCGACGCTCTCTTGCCTTCTCGATGCGGAAACCGGTGGTATTGTTGATGATACCGTCATCACTCGTCTCGGCCCCGAATCGTTCTACTTTGTTACAAACGCTGGCAGACGAAAAGAGGATTTAGAATTCCTGTCGAAGGAAATTGAAGCATTTAGACAGACGCACGAGCCCTCGAAGCATGCCTCTGTCATCCACTGGTCAATCCTGGACAAAAGGGCGCTTCTGGCCTTGCAGGGCCCATCGAGCGCAGCTGTCCTACAATCGCTTGTTACACAAGGCGAAGCTTCAGTAGAGGCCGACCTCAGCACTCTCCATTTTGGCCAATGCCGACAGCTACATCTGAACTTCCCCGATGGTTCTCATACCCCTGCTCGCCTGCTGATATCTCGAACTGGATATACAGGGGAAGATGGCTTTGAGGTTTCCATTCCTACTGATCAAGATTCCCAGCTGCCACGTCGCGTTGCCGACCTACTTCTTTCGAACTCTGAGGTACGACTAGCTGGACTCGCAGCTCGTGATTCCCTCCGTCTGGAGGCCGGTATGTGTCTGTATGGACATGACATTACCGTTGCGCAAACGCCTCCTGTTGCTGGGTTGGGGTGGATTGTGGGCAAGGACCGTCGGGATTCGTCGTCGCCATTATCATCCTTCAATGGTTCTTCGGTGATCCTTCCACAACTTGCATCTCCTGCCAAAACCTTAAAAGAGCGACGGATTGGTCTCACCATCGAAGCTGGCGCGCCGGCTCGCGAAGGTAGCCCCATCGTCGACCTCAACGATCCCGAAACCCACGTCGGAGTTGTCACGTCTGGCTTACCCAGCCCAACTCTCAACGGTACTAATATTGCAATGGGATATATTAAGCAAGGCTTACACAAGAAAGGCACTGAAGTAGGTGTGCTGGTTAGGAAAAAGTTAAGAAAAGCTACCGTTACACCAATGCCGTGGGTTGAGAGCAAATTTTATAGAGGCTAAAGCCAGCGAGCGCGTCTTTTGCTTTGACATTAACTGTTACTTTATACATTGTACTCTTTCCCCGCAGAGATTCGATATCCAGTATATGCCTGAACTGAAAATTGTCATAGTGTATGAAGCGCATCTTATGTATTCCAGGATTCAACACCCTTTTCGCCCATGATTTTACTGCTAGTTACCTATATACAATACTTTAAATCTTGTGAGCGAGAAAGGCCTGTTTGTTTAAAGTTGCTTTGAAAGTGATTAAAAGTAGCTGAAGACTAGTTGGTTAACAATATAAAACCAAGTTATTTTCACTGCAACACATGGCTTATCCTAAAATCCCGTGCAAATATGCAGTGCGGGCATCATGATTATTGATTCATGAATGAGCAAGTAGTTGGTAATAGCATGTATTGATGAAATGATTATGCTCTCCAATAGTGCAACATTATTGAATGCATCTATTGTTGCTTCTGCCATCACATAGTGATGGCTGCGAGCTGGTGCAGACCTCAATGAACCAGTGACCCAGGTAAATCCAAGCAACTCTATCTTCAGATGATATGAAGTTCCCGATATTTTTGTCTGTAGTCACTAATTCCATTTCAAGGGAGTAGCTGATAGCCTGATGCTTTTGTTTTCCTAGAGACCAACAACAAAAATGCAAGCATTTTGATATCATGATGGAAAAACCAGAGACCTTTAAGGAAACAAACAGGCCTCTTAGAGTACCGCTGGATCTGAGGTCTAGTTTTCTATGAGTTGCATTAAACAATGAGCCACATTTGATGATGTTGAAAACAACTTCATCAGAAGTGTCAATTCAAACAGTATGTGTTGGGTCAGGAATACTGAGAAAGCAACTGAAATGACAGTCTGACAGGTTTCATATTTCCCACCTTATATGTGCAGGCTTCAAACACCATATGTGGCTGCATGATAGTAGTGCTTAGCACTTTTCATCTTTCATACCTTTCCCAAGAGGAAAAATACACCATGGGCCATGATGACTATGTATCAGAATTAATACCCAAAGACGGGAATTGCAACTGCCAACAGGTGACAGTCAAGATGAGATAAAAGACAAGGAAGTGAAACAAACAAAAGCCAGTGCCACCATACACAATAGTATGCACATGGCTAAAGATGTAGCACAAGGATCCTACACTTGAAACATTTCTGATTTGCTGCCAGTCTTGTTCATAGCGGGGTCCCTGCCTCATAACAATGCTAGGATCATTGACAGTGTGACAAAGACATGACATACACTGCTGTTGGATAAAAGCAGACGCATACTCCCTTTTGATTGCTAGGCAAGTATCAAAGAGAGGTTCATATCCGCCGCTACCAAGGTGGCTGGCAGCAAATCCAGGTGGATGCTACCTCCCTTCGCCCGTTAAGGTAACCAAGCAATCCACAGATCAATTAAGATTGCTGATTTCCCTGGGCAAGGATCGTATCGAAACGTTCAGGCGCGGTCCCGCAAAACGGTTTCGTTGTCCTTTTTTTTCCAAAACCCGAGGTCTTTACACAGTACATGTGGGAGCAGGGACCAGGGGTCGAATATACAGATTCGAGATATCCCTCTAGCCAAGATCTAGGCTCGATTGTTGGTAATCAATCCTTATTCAAACCGATAAGGAAAGGCAGTTCGGGCCGATAAGGGAGCAAATCAGAAACAGAATTCGTCGTTTCATGCACGACAGACCGAAGCCGTATCAGGGTTCGGCAGGGATGAGAGCCATTTCCCCAGATTGCCGTTTCGCGGATGGCCGATGAGACGTGCATGGATTGACGTTGGATTCGCTTTTCTTGGGCCGGTGGAAGATCTGTTGATCCGCTCCGTGCGCCGGGCTGGAGAAACATCTGCCGAAAGCCGACTCGGTGCGGGAAAATCGTTTGTCGGGGCCTCATCACGTCATCCGGCCCTGTGCTGTGCTCAGATCAAATTGTGAGAGGAAAACAGCAACATGCAACATCCACAATTGATTTTTCTTTCTATGCCTAGATTTTTGTGCTAGTTCAAGCCCCGTGTTTGCGGTTGCATTTCTTTTGGTCGATCACTGAACCCCCTGTTAATGCTTTGCCATAAAACCCCTGCTCAAACATCTTCAGTAACATCTCCTTGCAGATAGGCCTGTCTAATTATCGCAGGGACCTTCCACACGAAAGGTAGATCTTGTGGGACTCAGAGCAGCCATTGTCGAGATAAAAACCTCTGAATTACCCCTCTAAGCTTGAATTCTTCCATTCATCACTCACTCTCTTCAACACATCAGACACAATGGCAACGTAAGTTCCCGCGGTTTCAAAATCGAACATACAAGTCACATGTCCTTCTATGCCGCGCAATCACTCACAATAATCTAGGAACATCACATTCCACGGCGCTGCTTTCACCCGCGCTGAGCGCACCAAACTCCGCGGCCAACGTGGGCTCACAATCTGGCTCACCGGTCTCTCCGCCTCGGGCAAATCCACCGTTGCCGTTGACCTCGAACACTACCTCCTCGCCGAGCGCGGAGTAGCCGCCTACCGTCTTGATGGAGACAACGTTCGGTTCGGTCTCAACAAGGACCTTGGGTTCAGCGAAGCAGACCGCAACGAGAACATTCGCCGCATAGCAGAGGTCGCAAAATTGTTCGCCGACAGCAACACCATCGCCATCACATCCTTCATCTCGCCATACCGAAAGGATCGCGACACGGCGCGGGCTCTCCACGAGGCGCCGACAAACAGTGGACCCGACGGCCAGGAGGCCGGTCTGCCATTCATTGAAGTTTACATCGATGTGCCTGTTGAAGTTGCCGAGCAGAGAGATCCAAAGGGCCTGTACAAGAAGGCCAGGGCTGGTGTGATCAAGGACTTTACCGGTATCAGCGCCCCCTACGAGGAGCCATTGAAGCCGGAGGTTCACGTTCGAAATGTTGATATCCCCGTGAGACAAGCTGTGGAGCAGATTGTCGCATTTTTGGATGAGAATGGTTACCTGCCACCCAAGCCTGAGCCAAAGAATTAAACTTTTTTTCTCCTTCTTTTTCATCCTGGTTATGATAGACATATTTGTATAGAATGCATGGCCATAGCCTTTTATGACAGTTGTTTTCATTTGGCTCCAAGTGTAATCCTTGACTAACGTAACGGTATCTTATCCCTAGTGGTCAGCACCATAAGCAGCGAGAACATAAGGAGTTCAAGCCACATAACAAAGACACAAGAATGCGCTTCTGAATCTTTGAGCTCAGCTTCAAGCCTTTACTCGATGTCAAACTCATAATACACGTAAGCCGTATACTCAGCTCCGCCTTCACCGCCAGCCAGATGTTGCATGTCTGAATCGTCTTTTCGAACACGACCTTTCTTATCTCGAGTAAAGGCGTTTCCGCCTAGGTAGGAATATGAATGATCTAGAAGTGCTTTGGTTTTCCGGGCATGTTTTGGAGTCGTCTGCGAGTTTAGGTCAATTAGTTTCGAATAACAACACAAAATGCTTGATGCGTGAGAGAGAAAGTAGCAATACCTTTATCAAAGCGCAAACGAAATCCAGGGGTAACCCATATCTTAAGACCGTTTCGACAAATACTCTTAGGACGAGAACATGAATCCAAACCATGACCGCTTCGCCCCAACCTGTTCTTCCTAATCGCAACGTCTCTCCCCATAGTCTTTTCGAGTCGGCGCCAATTTGTTCAAATTGTCTTCGCTCTTCTTCCTCACCGCCTTCGACGTATTTGTATTCCCTCGGCGTCCATTTATGTTCACGACATTTGTGGATGAATTCGATCTTCGAGCTTTCACTCAATGTCAAACTCATAGTACACGTAGGCCGTATACTCAGCTCCGCCTTCACTGCCAGCCAGATGTTGCATGTCTGAATCGTCTTTTCGAACACGACCTTTCTTATCTCGAGTAAAGGCGTTTCCGCCTAGGTAGGAATATGAATGATCTAGAAGTGCTTTGGTTTTCCGGGCATGTTTTGGAGTCGTCTGCGAGTTTAGGTCAATTAGTTTCGAATAACAACACAAAATGCTTGATGCGTGAGAGAGAAAGTAGCAATACCTTTATCAAAGCGCAAACGAAATCCAGGGGTAACCCATATCTTAAGACCGTTTCGACAAATACTCTTAGGACGAGAACATGAATCCAAACCATGACCGCTTCGCCCCAACCTGTTCTTCCTAATCGCAACGTCTCTCCCCATAGTCTTTTCGAGTCGGCGCCAATTTGTTCAAATTGTCTTCGCTCTTCTTCCTCCCCACCCTCGACGTATTTGTATTCCCTCGGCGTCCATTTATGTTCACGACATTTGTGGATGAATTCGAGGCTATGTTTTTTGAATGTCGTCACTCCGTACAGCGTGAACTCATCGGAGGGCTTTGGTTTTTCGGGCATGCTTTGGAGTCGTCTGCGAATTTGGGCCAATTAGTTTCGAATAACAACACAAAATGCTTGATGCGTGACGCATCTTAGGGGAAAACAAGAGGGAAAGTAGCAATACCTTTATCAAAGCGCAAACGAAATCCAGGGGTAACCCATATCTTAAGACCGTTTCGACAAATACTCTTAGGACGAGAACATGAATCCAAACCATGACCGCTTCGCCCCAACCTGTTCTTCCTAATCGCAACGTCTCTCCCCATAGTCTTTTCGAGTCGGCGCCAATTTGTTCAAATTGTCTTCGCTCTTCTTCCTCCCCACCCTCGACGTATTTGTATTCCCTCGGCGTCCATTTATGTTCACGACATTTGTGGATGAATTCGAGGCTATGTTTTTTGAATGTCGTCACTCCGTACAGCGTGAACTCATCGTCCGATGCAACGCGTGTAGCTGACCGAGGCACTATCATGGGACATATTGTTTCATATGAACGAAGGAAATCCTTTGTGTCTCGTGAAGGTACCGCCACGAGGTGTGTTTCTAGATACTCAGAGTTCTGAACAAGTTGGCGCGGGTCTACCACTCCGGTGAGCGACTTGGTAGCCAAGTTTCCCCTGCAAACCTCCCTGGATCAGCCACGCAGTTCTCTCAGAGGATGCTATGCGTACATACGTTTGTTTCCGCTGTAGTGAGACCAGACTAGACTTGGCTTGATTATACTGAGTATATTTCGCCCTCACATCGTTGTCGATGCTCGCTGTTTCCTGCGAACTCAAGAAAACGTCAGCCTCAAGGATTCAGCAATGCTTCATTTACTCTTGGACCATCTGACCTTTTGCAATAGATCAATCAGCTCCGCCAACGACTTGTCAGCTCGGTACTTGACTTTGTTCCATGAAAAGGTCCGCAAGTATTGGTCCACGGGTTCTGTAGGTCACCATTAGACATAACCACCCAATCCAACCAAGAACCCCGCTTGCAGGTCAAACAAGAAAAGTTCAGAATCTCTCGTACTATCATTGACCGTTTTCATGCGCGCTATCTGCTCTTCGTCGCCCTCTAGCACGTTTCTCAACGCCTCTCCAACCTTTCCCACAACACCGTGGCATGCAGCCTCGACCTTTGTCAACTCATCCGCCTGCTGCACCAGTGCATCCAGGGTGCCGATTTTGAACTCCGGAATGGGAAATGGTATCACCGTCCCGTTGTCTGAAGATATTGTTTTGCTGAGTGCCTCGAGGGCATCGTCGCGGTGGTGGGATGGGACGATGGAACTCGGCAGGGAGAGGAGGATGTATTTGGTCTGTTTCGACATCTCTAGGAGGGAGCAAGGCAGAAAGAACTTGTAGTAATATCACCCTTAAGATGACATGGGAGTCAAGCAGACGTAAAGATGTGCTATCCTGATAGTGGGAAGGACATATGCTTCACCTTGTAACTAATGCGCTTCGGATGTCTTGAGGAATAAGCTGTTGGAGGTCGGCCGTGGTTCCTCCTGCGTGATTGGCCATGGTCCGCTCACCAACTAAATACGGGGTGTAAATAATCAAGTCCAAGGACAGAATGTCAAAAGAGCTCAGGTCACAGAATGTGGGATCAGATTTATTCCATTCCAAAAAGTCATTC
>LJPH01003920.1:0-16805 GCA_001430925.1 Byssoonygena ceratinophila
TAACTAACTAACTAGTTAACTAATTAGAGCGACCAATCAAAGGCGAAGAGGTGGGGGTGAACCACAAATTATGTCATCATCAAGTCCATCAAGCCATTTTGGTCCATTTGCGATCACAGGAGTAACTCGGCTGGAAATCGTCGCTTTGAGTGCTATGAAACTCTTACCAACCTGATATGTCTGATCTTTAATATGGGAATGCCCATGGATGACATCCACGCACCTACGGTGCCGTCAGGCCCCGTCTCCCGCCCGGGGGGAGAGCGGGATCTATCTAAGATGAGCATGAATGCACTTTTCAGGGAAAAGGAACGCATCGAAGCGGAATTAAAAGCTCTCAGTGAGGTTTTGCAGTCTGTAAGAGCATCTCTACGCGGTCAGTGTTTGATGGAGTGGTACGTTATCGGGAGTTGACCGTCTGTTCTGCTTCTAGCATGGGGTAAACATGCAAACGTCTTTAACCACATTTGACGGATATCCAAGGGATGATCTGGACATCGCACAAAGTAGGTTTCCATGCGATTCTGGCCGTGTACATGAGGAAAACATCTTTCTAATTTGGTTTTGATTGCTTAGTACGAACGACCAGAGCTCGGATTATTTATCTCCGGAATGACCACAAGGCAATAATGGCAAAAGTTGAGCAAGGAGTACATGCGTACTTTGCAGAAGTTAAGGAGCGTGAAGCGCGCGGTGAAGCGCCCGGACCTTTGCCTGGGTCGGCCGCCGCCGCACTTGGAGCCAGCGAGGATTCTGATGAACTGGGACAAGCACCGTTTGCTAAAGTCAACAGCGTGGCAGACGGTAGTCCAGCAGCACAGGCTGGCATGAAAGTTGGCGACAAAATCCGCGGTTTCGGTACTGTCAACTGGATGAACCACGACAGCCTTAGAAAGATATCAGAGGTGGTTCAAAGTAGCGAAGGGGTAGGTAGCCTTCCTGATATCGATGCTTAGGGTTAGGAAGCTGCTGACAGCCCGGCAGATGCCTTTGATTGTCAGAATTGCAAGAGCCAGTGAGCCAGGCCAAGGTTTAACTGATCTCAGTTTACGACTGACTCCTCGCCGTGACTGGGGAGGTCGCGGCTTACTTGGGTGTCACCTCGTTCCGTTATGAATTACGACTCTCCTGAAGATTGATGGATACAAATGAAAGAATTGTAGCAATTGACAGCATGTGACATACCACTTGATATATGACACTTGATGGGGCTCCTATACACTGGGAGGGCACTATTACTCATGCGTTCCTTTCATATCAGGATTGCACTGTAATGATGAAACTGACAGTCATAATGGATTGCAGCCTAGCAGGCTACAACTCTCAGCATTGAACTAGTAGGCAAGCATAATTGCCAGTGACAGTAAGGATGACTGCGAATCCATTTGTAATCAAGAGTGACTCGGTATTGTGTCTGCTGTGACCGCATCGCTCAAGGCAGACGTTCACCGCCTCCTTGTTCTGCCTGCTGTTGAGTCAGCATCCCACATTGCCAAGCCTGGATTACGTGAGCAGAGGCTGCCCACCGAAAAAAAGTTGTTTTTGTTTGGCTGAAGTGGATTGACTCTCTCGCTCGCTCGCTCAGCCTGAGAAGAGTTGCTCCTCCAACTGATAAAATTCCATCACCAGCCCAAATATCCCATCACATAAACATCCCCTTCACCACCACCACCCCAGCTCTCACTTCTTCCTCATCCACAACCCTTGTATTTGAGCATCGAGTTCTGGCACATCTCATCACATTTTCTATTTGAGCTTTGCAGATAAACTTGTCCCAATTTCTCCTTCTCTCTTCATACTAATCTTACATATCCACCACTATGGCCGCCCCCGACCAGACCCAAGGCCCACCCGTCTTCAAACTCGTGCTTGTTGGTGATGGTGGTACCGGAAAGGTATGATGCCACTGCTAGGACGCGTTTATCCATCTCCTTCCCTCCTTTTTCGGTTGTTAATGCTGTGCGGGTAGCTGGTTGCCAACTACCCCGCGCTGGCCACCCTGATCCTATGCCCAAGCAGGTCTTTTTGATTCGCATCTAAAAAAAGATCATGTTGCTGACATGCTGTTTTTCTACTTTAGACTACCTTCGTCAAGCGCCATCTCACTGGTGAATTCGAAAAGAAATACATAGCCACACTTGGTGTTGAGGTCCATCCTCTCGGCTTCACCACGGTACGTCACGATTCCCGCCTCTTTGTCGCGTGCTTGGCTTCGAGCTATCCTTTTGGCTAACGAGAAATGCGGTTAAGAACTTTGGACCTATCCAATTCGATGTCTGGGATACTGCGGGTCAAGAGAAGTTTGGTGGTCTCAGAGATGGATACTATATCAACGGCCAGTGCGGCATTATCATGTTCGACGTTACTTCCCGCATCACCTACAAGAACGTTCCATCCTGGCATCGTAAGTCGACACTTCAATTGCCTCTCAGCCGTGTCTCGCAGCTAAACTCTCAATGCAGGTGACCTCACGCGTGTCTGCGAAAATATCCCCATTGTCCTCTGCGGTAACAAGGTCGATGTCAAAGAACGCAAAGTGAAAGCCAAGACCATCACCTTCCATCGTAAGAAGAACCTTCAGTATTACGATATCTCTGCCAAGTCGAACTACAACTTCGAGAAACCATTCTTGTGGCTTGCTAGAAAACTCGTCGCCAACCAGACTTTGGTTCGTGTCCATTGATTGAATCTGTGCCATCTCCCAGCATAGTCACTAATACCAATCTAGGAATTTGTCGCCCCGCCAGCTCTTGCACCCCCAGAGGTCGAGGTCAACCATGCTTTTCTCGAAGAACAGCGCCTGGAGATGGAGCGCGCTGCCCAGATGCCTCTGCCCGGAGAAGAAGAAGATGGTGACTTGTAAATTGTTTGAATAAACGATCAAGGTTGAAATCTCGGAGAGTGGAAGGAAAGGGCCAAATTCCTGTTGCAAGAAAGAAGAATTCAAAAGAATTTACACAATATTGCGAAGTTTTCCATAGCATGAATTTCTTAGACGGCAGGGATGCGAAACAAAAAAGAGAGGAACCCATTAACCTATTTGATTTGATGGGATCTACGGATTTATGATATGACAACAGGGAAGAAATATCTGAATACATGCCGTACTGAATAGGAGGTCTGGTGTGTGTTTGTGCTTTTAAAAAAATGAATATGAAGGAGGGGACTACATAATTTCTTCCTTGCCTTTCCCAACAATATTGCCCACAGGTGTTTGATAACAATAAGTGGCAGAGTTAGTTACTTGATATTGCATGCCCGTTTTCTACGATCAAAAAGAAATGAATGGCATTACTTGGCATATAAGTATGTATGTATTATCTGAAAAGTGCTCCCTTGCTGCAACTAAATGGATATATAAAAACGAGCTTGGCTTTCCTTTTTTGATGCCCTGGGTTTGTGCATGCTAGCAATATGAATAGGAGCAATTTGCAAGGAGTCCAGGAGCTACATGAGTAGTATGTAGTCTAGGTGAATATCAACCCTCTTTCCTTATAATTAAGGGACTTTATGCTAGTTGGATAGCTTGGTGGCTCTTCGTCGTCTAAGACTTCATAAGATGCCTATGGAAAATAATGCATTATAATGATAATAATGATAATAATAATAATAATAACGTTATGCGAAGCATGGTAGTAGCCAAAGTGAATGCTCTAAACAATTGAGTTTTCATTGATTAGATCTCCCTTGCCTGCTTATGCATAGATGCTTCTCTCTATGTGTTTGTATAGACTCTTTGCAAGCTTCGAGGGGAAGAATCCGTAGAAACCAAAGTGAATAAGAGACCAAGAACAAAGAAACTCGGCGAAACTACCTCGAAAAAAAAAAAAAAAAAAAAAACGTAGAAAGAAGAAACAACAGCAGATATCCTCCCCCTGACCACCCGAAAATCTCAAGCCGACGTGAATCCGCCCCCTTTAATGTAATCCCCCCAGTTTTTGCCCCTGGTATCCTTATGCTCGAAAAAGTCCGAACCTGTCAGAGCGAAGTAAGTGATGTTAAAGGAGTTATTGAAGATGAAAAAGCAGGGAAAGCCAGCAAGCAAATGCAGTCTACCCGAGAGAAAAGAAGTGAAGTGAAGTAGGTTGGGGTATTGTGTGATGTATGAAAACAGATCGCCGCCCCTTAAACCCGAAGAACTATTATGTATTCGAAAAAAAAAAAAAAAACGAGTATATCAAAAGCGAAAGCGCGGGCGTGTGGCAAAAGAATTGAATTGCAACCTTGGAAAGGCTGTTTGAGCATCGAAAATGTGTATATGACCAAGATACTGGTGGCTCGACATCATATCCACGGCAGTACATGCTTGGAGATCTATTGGGGTCGAGAAGAAATACCCTAGTATTAATCAAATTAGTAAGATCTCCAGAAAAAGGCTGGCTTCAGTGTGCGGAGTCAAGGGTTCGGCATACAAATAAAAAGCCAAGCTCGCGAGTCCCCAGGCGGCCAAGATTCTTGCTTGCGTTTTCATCCAAGGCATTTTCAATCAACTCTCTCTTCTTTTCTTGTAACTCAAGAATGCGATCTTCAACGGTTCCTTCCACGAGTACCCTATGGACCATGACTGGGCGAGTTTGGCCAATACGATGGGCCCGATCAATGGCCTGCTCTTCAATGTAGGGATTCCAGAACGGGTCAAAAATAATAACTTGAGAAGCGGCCACCAAGTTCAAACCAGCGTTGCCGGCTTTCAAAGAGACGAGCATAATCTTGCAGTCCTCATTATCGGTGAATTCTAACACCGCCTCGTTTCGCTGAACGGGACTCATACTCCCATCGTATCGTCTGTAATTCCAACCTTTCCTCACAATAGGGACTTCTAGTAAATCTAGTAAGGTGGTGAACTGGCTGAAGATAATAGTTTTCTCGCCTTCGCCACGATTTTCAATTTCGAGGAGGATCTCGAGTGTCTTTTCTATTTTAGCACTTGTTTGCCAGCTCTTCCCCAGACGCCGCAGATATCTCCTTTTTGCCTTTGCATTCTTCATCGATTCCCTCTTCAATGTCGCCAGGTTCTTTTTCTTCCCGGTTTGAGTGCCAGAATTGACTTTGCGCTTCCTTTTCTTACTTTTGGAACCTTCTGTATCCATATCATCACCGTCGACAATAAAGTCTTTCAGGCTATCAGAGTCTGAATCTGAATCCTCACTATCAGTATCGTCATCGTCGTAACGAGAGTCGACAACGTCTTCGTTTTCGCCAATATTATAGACCTTCCGAAACGATTTACTGTCGGTGATCTTTTTTGGATCGATACTTGCACGGCAGTTGGGACACTTTATCTCGACTGTACCATCGTGGCCTTGGGCTACGCCCAGGGACGGGTCTGATATTCGTGCAAAGCATTCTGCACACGTACTGTGCCCACAGGGAAAGAAAATAATCGGGTTCTCCACGGCGTCAATGCAAACCGGACATTCAGAGTCCTCGTTCTCTTTTAGACGTGCAACAACCTCAGGGCTAAGTAACTTTGCGTTAGCTTTCATGTCAAATCCACAGAGCATGTCGACATCACTGTCAGCGCTGAAAGATTGTATCAGCCATGGATGGCAGCAAGCCTGGCGAAGCCGAAGCAACATCACCAAGACATTGGAGTAATGACGTCCAACTGTCCCTGCGTCGAGATATTTGTTGAATTGAAGTTGAGTTTTCGCCTCAAGCCCATCATAAACCACTTTTTCATCCTTACTGAAGATTACATGAACTTTCTCGGTTGTTCGCGGTGGTAACTGTAGGATGGGTTGCCCGTCAATCTTCGAAGTTTTGGTTCGTCGAAGGAGAATAGCCTTCAGCAGAGCTTGAAGTTTCTGCATCGCAGCCATCTGAGACTTTTCACTGAAGTTCTTTAGAGGACGAGTAAATGTCTGTAGACTGATTAGCACTGATACACCCAAAAAACGTTGGGATCAACTTACACTATCAAATGTTTCCGCCATGTTGTAAGGTGGAATTCGAAGAAAACGAATCAAAGAATAAAGCTCTGTGACATTGTTCATCATAGGAGTTCCACTCATGCACCATCTGTAGACAGACTTAATGATATAGCAAGCTCGTGCAGCCTTGGTATTCTTGTTTTTAATGCATTGGGCTTCGTCAAGGACGACACGATACCATTTGGATCGTTCCCCGAGAACGGGTAGTTGCATAGCAAGAGGATGAGTGTCGCGAAGAGAAGGGTTCGCATCCACAAACCTGTCGTATTCCTCTTTGCGTCTGAGCTCGGAAGAAAGGGTACCATATGATGTCAATACGACATCGTATTTTTTCAGCTTCAAGAAGGAGGTGGCTCTTTTATCGCCATGAAGGATATAGACTGAAAGCTGATGTCGACCGCGCTTCAATTTCTGTTGAATCTCTCGTTTCCATTGGTGCATAAGAGAGACAGGGGCGACTACAAGGGTAGTTTTCCGCTCCGGATCTGTGGAAGGCCGCGAGACCATAAGTGCCAAAACCTGGATGGTCTTCCCCAACCCCATATCATCGGCCAATATGCCTCCTTTATTGGAGCCTTCTTCCATCGCTTTCATCCATGTCAGCCCATTTTTTTGATGTTTCATCAGCGTGCAATTCATAGACCCGGGCGTACTCTCGATCTCACCCTTGAGATCCTTGTCTGGGCGAATATTTTCGAGAAGGTTTTGCAGTCCCTTTTTTATGTCGTTTGGGTCTGAAGCACCGTCAAAGTTCGGTATTGATTTCCTGTGTGGAAACGTAAGCAACCAAAAAGAAAGAAAACAAAAGAAAGAGAGGTTTAGGGAATAAACGCGGAATCGGTTCGCCTTACCCTAGTCGATTATAAATATCACTTGCAACAGCACCCCAATATGATGAAGCTGTCTGCGGAGTGTTGGCCATGCCATCCAAAGACGGGGGCTGCGAAGGTAGCTGGGAGCACGGGGAGTTGTTCAAGGCCATAGAGCCGGGGAGCGCTCCAGGCGTTGAGAAGTGTTGGCGGTACTGTTCGGCGACTGTTGGTTGGCTCATGGAAAGGTGGTACGGTCGTGGTTGACGATCGCCAAAGTTGGGAAACTGCTCTTGTTGGTACTGCAAACCGTAGCGCAGTGCATCCTGATCGAAAGGCGTCCCAAACCGGTGATGTGAAAAAACAGGCTGGTCGGTATCTGCAGTGAGATCGATGAAATCCAGTTCGGGGTTTGCAGCGCTCCGAACGGCACTATTTTGAGGTGGATAGTGGACACTTGACGGCGGTTGCCTCACGTACGATGCTGGGGGTGGGCAAGCCAGTCCTTGCTGCGTCGGCTGAAAATTTGTACTGACCGTCGATGGTACTGTGGAAGCTGACAGCAGATGTGGCGAAGACACTGGCTCGTACAGACTCTCTTGCAGAGCTCTGGCCAAAACTTCATCACGGCGTTCTTGATCTTTGCGTCTTTCCAACCACTCTTCAGCCTCAATTGCTTCCCTCTCAATCGTCAAGAGTTCTTCATCTTCCGAAAAGCCTAGCTCATGAAGCAATGAGCGTTGTCTCTCGGCTGAATCCATTTTCTCACTTTGGAGTCAGTTTGTCAGAGCTCGAGATTTTGATTTCCTCAGCAGTTGAGTGCCTAGATGTGGAGATCCAACAGGAGATTTAAACTCAGTCCACACTTCAGAGTGTAGGCTTGGTTGCAGATTTCTGTAGAGGATTGCCACGGCATTGTGTTCTGCTCGAAAGATGTGTTGATGGAGGAAGCCCCAGGCTCAATATGGGGGGAAGACTGCGTTGAGGCGGACGCGGGAAAGGAACAGAACTTAAAGTGGTTACGCGCTTAGACGGGAAAACAACGATGTCATGTGATCAAGTGCAGTGTTTGTCATGTTTGTGTCAATCTCACATCCTCTCAACCTTTTCATCTGCATGCAATCACTTCACTGCTTCTTATTGCATCAGTCTACTGTCATCTCTATATCCATGCTGTCAGCTTCTCTTTTAGTTCTCTCTTCTTTCAATCCAACAAATTAGGATGCGCCGTTTTTAAAGCTCAGTTCTCTAATAGTTTGGTCTCATCATGGAGTCGGGTCATAGTCAGCAAGGCTCTGGGGTCAGGCTTCTCTCAAGAGGTTCAAATGAGCTAGAAATTGGCATGATGGCATCACAGCCCGATGTAACTTCAATCAGGCAGAGCCAGGGAAACGAATATCCGATGAATCATCTATCCTCTGGAAGCAGCCTGCAGAAGAAAGAGAGTAGGATCAACAAAGAGCAATAACGATGGCTTCAATAGGCTTTCACCCAACATCTTCTCTCCATAATCTGTATGCAGTTAACTCATCTCATTGCGCACATAAAGGGATTGTAGATGAAGACAATTAATGTTGATTATCTGCTTCTGCAGGTGCCGCTATAACTCCACGTGATCCAGTGATGAGGTCGCGATTCGAGGCATCATCCGACGTTCTGTCAACTTTGACAAGATCCGACCATTCCATTGATAATATACAGTAAAGGGTTAGTCTCAAACAGCATTCAATTTGCATGTGAGAAGACATAACTAGACGCCATGAGACAACTCTGAAACTCCAACAGAATGTCAGGACCCGATTTTGTAACGATCCCAGCGCGCTTGGCGCATCCAGTGGCTTTCAAGCGCACGCACTGACATTGAAGCACTGTCAAAGCTGTGGGACTTTGCAGCTCCTCGAGTCTCACCACTCGTTGTCTCATGCTTCAAATCGATGCTTGGGTGCAGGAAGTGGCTTGTTCTGCGAGCTTGCCAGCTGCATCACTCACACACTCACTCTCTGGGACTAACTTCCTTCTTGGACTATGACAAACTGAAGAATGAAGCTGATACATAAGCCGGGGCACTTTCGTCTCGGATGCGTGGAGGTCAAAAGCGTGCCATGTGCTAGTAATATTCGTGAGTTCTTTTTCAAGAGACATCACAGAACCCCATTCAGTCACTTGAGTTCTCTCGAATTTGATCAGAGTCGGAGAATCAGATATACACACTAATCAACTGGAAAAACCGTCCCGTAAAAATGAAGTTGTCTTTAGCTGCGGCCTCTACGCTGTTCGCCTTGGTTTTCTCACAGGCAACAGTTCCTCCAGATCTTTCCAGTGGTTTTGGCTCGGACTCTATTGGCATCCAGATCAGCTTTGGCGGGGACGCCTCTGAAGGGCTGTCAGACGGGGCCGTTGTATCTAAGCAGGGTATGTGCTATTCGAATTCCATATTGACAACCGTCTGATGAGAAGTAGATGCATCACTCGCGCCCAATTTCGCCCTGAGCGATGCCTCCGGTGTCAATACAGCCCTTACATTCGCGATTATGATGGTGGACACTACGGAGGAAGGTTCCCGACAGGTGCATTTCTTGCAGACCGATTTCAAGGCAAGCGGTGAAAAGACCAAAATTGAATCGTCGAGTGAGCCTCTTGTGGAATATACTCCGCCGGGAAGCTTGGGCGAGACTGGAAAACGGGAATATTCGTTTTTGATGTATCTGCAACGCGACGGGATCAACATGAGCGACATTCCTGCCGCGGGCGACACAATTGATGTCAAGGAATTTGAGGAGAAGAATGGATTGCCGGATGCTAGAGCGGGAATGGCCGTTTCTATTGATATGGAAGGAGATGAGCAAAATACGGTGTCTAATGCTGTGACTACCTCCACAGCCACCACTACACGCGCCACGGTTTCGTCCGCTTCTAGCACCTTTGCTACCACATTGACGTCGACATCTCTTCCAGCACAAGAACTCGAGAATGAAGGAGACTCTGCTTTTTTCCCGTTCCCATTCTCGTTTCCATTGTCCACATCCACCGCTGAAGCCGAGGCAGTCACTACGTCAACTGCTACATCAAACCCGGGTTTGTCTATAATTCCTAACAGTGATGCTACAATTTCTAGTGTACAGGGAGCTAACAATGCCACTCCTTTGTTGCGTTCTTCAGGACAAAATAACGCCACACCTGCGCTATTCACGTCCGGCGAAGTTGCGTCGGAAACAGCTGCGGTGGAAGATCCCGCTGCTACGGAAACAGCTGCAGATATCGAACCAGAGGAGCTGCCGGTCTTGACGCAAACCAGCTTTGTGATTGTGGCGCCTACAGCCGGGTCTCTTGCAGATGCGAATGCGAATGTGAATGCTGCCGACCCCGAAGAGACCATGCAGAATCGGCGGCACTCACACTCCGGGGAGGAGGACGGACACTCACACTCGGGGGCGGAGAAACTGAGTGCCGGGATGCTTGCAATGACTTTGATGCTGGGCGGTGTCGGTGTTTTTATGGGGTTGTGATTTGCAATTCTCGAGCTTGATGCTCCGTGTGAGATTGCACTTGACGCTGGAAGTCAAGAACAACCGTTATGACGTGTTATTTCTACCTGGCGATTGACTCGCTGAAATTTTGAATTTGTACTGTACATACATATAAAGTAGTGGGTGCTGTTTGTCGCACTCTGTGTATATTGTGACAGCGTTTTTCAGATTCGATCACTCCGTAGCAGTTCTATATTTGTATGCTTGTCATCTAGCTGTAAGTAACATATGTAGATGGCAGAATAGATTGTTTAGGAGTGCACACTTGGTCTTTGCTTACTTTGCAGACTCCGATAACCAACACTGGAGGCCACAGCATACGACCGGTGGATCTGTTCGCAGAGGCCGCATTGCTCTAACTAATCATCAGCAGTGCCGCAAATACGAGTCGCAGTTTATAGCCTGGAGACAGCTCTCGGCTTCCCCTGCTATTCGACAGAGCCGAGCGCTAAGGCGCGAAATACCGAGGTCGAACCCGCGCGCAGCCCAGCAGCATTCTCCCGCAACGGCTAGCAACCACCGAGATACCGTGGGGAAAACGCCAAACCCACCCAAAATGGCAATTGCGGAAGAGCACGCAGTGGCTTGATATATACGATATCGTAATCATGGCTGCTGTTCGGTTATTCCGCTCTTTTTGCTTCTTCGTCTTCTTCTTTTCCTGATCTGTGTCCTCTTTCGCTGTCGCTGTCCGTCTTGCGTCCCGTCCTCGGTATCACTCGCTCTTTGTTTAGTTAACTGATGCGGGGTGGAAGATCGCCGTGTTTATCTTTGTCTTTGTGTGAGCTGTCCAGTGCTTTTGGTCGTTGAATTGGCTACTTTATTGCTTTCAATCATTGTCTCATTGGTAAGGGAACACAAGAGAGAGAGAGAGAGTTCGTGTGTGTGCCTGACAAGGAAGAATGGCTATGAGTATGGCCCCTGTTCATTCTGAAATCGAGCACCTTCAAAGCTAATGGTCGTCATGTTTCAATAGCTACTGCTGCCGTTGTGGCCGGCGGCACCACCTTGGCCGCCTATCTCAATGCCAAACTTCACATCCGCCAGGATCTATCAGCCATCATCACCACGAAGTCGAGTGAGCGCAAGGTCGCGCGTGCAGGTACGTCTTGTTATTACCACTCTAGCAGTCAATACGAAAGCCTCTTCCCTTGTCGTGAACACAATTGCTAACAGGCCCGTCAGTCGCAAATGGCAAACTATCCTCATGGTATCTTTTCGAAGACGTGGTTAAGAAGTATCCCAATGCCCAGTGTATTTGGACACGAGAGGTAACCTACACTTTCCAAGAGGCTTACGACATGGCGTGCCAATATGGGCATTATTTTCTCTCCCTGGGTGTGAAGCGTGGGGATCTCGTGGCAGTCTATCTCCAGAACTGTGCGGAGTTTTCCATCTTGTGGCTCGGCCTCTGGTCCATCGGCTCTGCTCCGGCTTTAATCAACTACAACTTGGCTGGCCCTGCCTTGATTCACTGCCTAAAAGTCAGCGGTGCCGGTTATCTGATTGTTGATTCCGACCCTGAATGTGCAGCCAGAATCGACGAGGAACTCTCGACGATTGAAAGCGAATTGAAAATGAAGCCTTTGCTTTTAGATAAAAATCTCGAGGCGCACATTGCGACCTTCCCGTCCACGGCTCCGGACGATTCACTGCGACGGTTCATTGATCCGGGATCACCGGCTTCTCTTTTCTACACCAGCGGTACAACCGGGCTGCCGAAAGCGTCGGCTTTCACCATGGGGCGAATGTACCATGCCATCTTCATAAGTGGCTTGGACGAGAAGGCGGGTGAGGGAGGCGACTGCTGGTACAACTGCATGCCATTGTATCATGGAACCGGAGGGGTGAGAGTGCAAGTCTGCCTGTGCCGCGGCGTCCGCATTGCCATTGGGAAGAAATTCAGCACGCGGAATTTCTGGCGAGACGTGATCGACTCCGACTCGACGCACTTTGTCTACGTGGGTGAAACCGCACGGTACCTCGTCTCGGCGCCTCCGTCGCCTCTCGACCGCCAACACAAGGTCCGTGCCATATTCGGCAACGGGCTACGCCCAGATGTGTGGGAGAGATTCCGGGAGCGTTTCGGCATTCCTACAATCCTCGAGTTCTTCAACAGCACCGAGGGCTTGTTTGGCCTGTTAAACGTCAACCAGGGACCCTACGGCGCCACCTGTGTCGGGCACCACGGCGCCATCCTACGACGGGTATACCACAACACATATATCCCCGTCGCCATCGACCCCGTAACCGGAGACATCCTCCGCGACCCCGTCACCGGCTTCGCCACACGTACACCCTACGAAGAAGGAGGAGAGATCCTCGTCGCCGTCCCCAGCGAAAGCGCCTTCCAGGGATACTGGCGCAACCCAGACGCCACATCCAAGAAATTCGTCCGCGACGTCTTCCGCACAGGCGACCTGTACTACCGCACCGGCGACGCCCTGCGCCGCACCAGCGACGGCCGCTGGCACTTCCTCGACCGCCTCGGAGATACCTTCCGTTGGAAATCAGAGAACGTGTCCACCGCCGAGGTCGGCGTCGCTCTGGGCCAGTACCCCGGCATCCTCGAAGCCAACGTGTACGGTGTCCTGGTCCCGAATTACGACGGCCGTGCGGGGTGTGCTGCGATCCAGATTGATCCCGCGGAGCGAGCCCGGTTCGACTGGGCTGGCCTCTTGCGCCACGCGCGGGAGAGACTGCCGAGATATGCGGTGCCGGTGTTTATTCGTATTGTCGAGGCGTCTAACCATATTCACAATAACAAACAGAATAAGGTTCCGCTGCGGGAGGAGGGGGTTGACCCTGCGAAGAAGGGCACCAAGGTCAAGGATGGGCAGGGAGATCAGATCATGTGGATGAAGCCGGATGACGATACGTATCGGGAATTCACGGTGGAGGATTGGGAGAAGATAGTGGGGAATAAGGTAAGGCTATGAGGAAGTATAGATTTAAAACCAAGACCTGCAATTCTATTGCTGGCTCGCGACTGAAATCTACCCGCGTTTCGCTGGCCATATGCAAAATGAATACCTTCTAAACTTTTCCCTTGCACTCGGTTTACTTGTGAAATTTAGATAATTCACTTGTATTTAAACCGAAATTGAGCATCCTATCAAATTAAGAAGCAAATTGGAACATCGACATAGTTACGATTTGTAATGAACGAGACGCAGTTTAACACAACTGCAGCGGGTGCTCCACCTGTCAAAGTTACCAGTGCACACGGACCTCGCCAAGTATTGCCGCATCTTTCAAAACCCCTCATCAACGGTAGGACTATATCAAGTCCAAGTGACCCTCACTTCGATCTTGCCGTATTGTCCGGAAATCGACGCACGTTCGGATTTAAAAAGTGTAGGGCGGAACTCAGCCGAACCTTTGGCAATCTCATCGTCGGGGGATAAGGAGTCGTAATCCCAGAGGTTCGCATTGATCGTGAGGTTTTGGTCCATTGGCACGGCCACCACGGATCTCGACAGGGGGATGGATGCTCCCTGGCGTACTTGGACATATTCTTTGGAGGATTTCCGGAAAAACTCACTCTCACTCTGGCCAAAGCCATTGCGGGCAGTGATATTTCCATAGACATCAGCTGGGTCCTCCCCATCGCCATTTATTAGGATGATTTCCACCACAGCCTGTGCGGCATTCTTCATCACGACGTAGTGCACTGACGCCGCACCATACTTGCCACTGATCATCATGGTATGGGGCGAGTTGTAAGTGTTGGTGGGGTCAAAGACATTCCACAAAATATCACCGCGGCTGATCTCATCGTCCGGAGATGCATCAGCATCCTTGTCCCAGAGATTTAGTTCAATTATGAAATCATCTGCAGCAGATAAAGCTCGGGGTGGTCCGGTAAGCAAGGCACGCTCGCCCGGCCGGATGGATTCATAGTTGCCCCTCTCGCGGTTGTAGATGTATTGACTGGTCAATCCATCAGTTGCAGTGATGGTGCCGTAGAGATCGCCCGGGTCCTCGCCGTCAATCTTGTCAATACGCACCCAGAAGACCTCAACCAGAGCTCGGCCTTCGGGGTATTCTTCACTGATGGCAGCCATGCGTTGAAAACGGTTAGGTCTCGGAACACTGCACCACAATAAGATACCCAATAATGCAGCCGCCTGATCCGCCGACTGTATCAGCATAGCATTGGGCTGAGGAAGTCGGAAGGGGCGGTCTGCATCAGCATCAGCTTGTAGCAATGCGGTAGAAAGACTTCCCCAACCGTTCTCAAGCGCAATGATCTGAGCAGTTGGTACCTCGCTGCGGGAAAACCTTTCGGCGAGCCAATCGGAGACGTGTGCGAATCTGATTGATTCGCTTATCATCTGGATGACCACGATCAACGAACGCGCTCTCACCTGCCACTCATCCGAAGTTGCGAGCCGGTTTACCGCATCGGTTAGATCCCTCTGGCCAAGGTGGATTGCGCCTCTTCCTTCGTGGGCGACTCTCTCCAGGCGGGTGTAGCTACCGTCAAAACCCAGGAAATTGGAACCTTGGATAAAGTGACGATTCTCCCCGTTGTCGAATTCAAACCATTGAGCGGCATTCTCCGCTCGATAACCGTCGACGTAGAGATTGTGGCTTCGGATCCTCAGCCTCACATCATGATCATTAGTTCGCAGCACTATGTCAAGCCATGTAACGGGCGGGTTCTCTTGAGGAGGGAGGACTGGGCGATTATGAGACGACGTATTAGGGTTGCGGAGTAATTGGCGCAGTCGCTCGATGAAGAGCCGGTAGTCTCTCCCAGAGCTCCGCTGAACATCGAACTCCTCCATGGCGTTCCGCTGCTCTAGCTGCTAAGCACGACGAAGGGACGAAGCAAATGTCGCGGCGTGTGATTGCAATGGCTTAACCGCGCTGACCACTACTATGTACAGCGTTGTCTAAACATGGAATTAGGGGACCCCAAGTGATGAATCTCGCTTTATATACACATACCAGAAGGGCTTCCCACGTCGCTGAGAGTTGATATGATATGTCATTGAACGGTCTCGACATTTATATCCTGGGGTTCCCCCTCTTGTGTTGTTTTCATTGAACTGCCCAATGAGGCGCTTTTCCTCGGCACCCTCGAGCCCTTTTTCAGCTGCGCCCATATATCAAGCCGAACACGAGCAGCAGACGGGCCGCTTGGGAATGCTCTGAGAGCCGGGATAAACCCCATCCTGACGCAAACCTCCGTGAAGCAACACACCATGCCATCATGCTTATGTAGATGTCCAGCACCCAGCTGAATCTAGACATAGTGGATATTCTCTGTGAGCATGGTGCTTGGTTAAATTGAGGATGCCAAGGCACTGGGAATGTCGGGAGGGAATGGTAAGGGTAATTGGGATTCCAAGCATGATGGCAACAGCTGGCAGACAATCACTAGGTGAGGCTTTTGTGAATCAGTGAGTGCATGTCGGCAGCAAGCAGATTAGTACTTGTGTATGCCATTGTGCAGTGCTTTTAGTGCTCAGCATGGAATTGAAGAAAGGCACTTTGTCATCAACACAAGACCCAAAAAGAATACATGAGTACAGAGCATTGGTAAGACTTTTGCTGCCTTTGGTCTCTCTAAGGAGGGGTATTTAAAATCAGCCTGATCCGAGTTTGTGAGTGTGAATAAGGATGCAACCTGCCAAATCACCAATGAACTTGTCCTTGTCAAGAGAGGCCAATGCGCATCCTGAGAGTCAAGGCCTTTTGCACAGAGGGAAATGCCTGTAGAGAACATATCATGAATGCCATGGAGACACAAGGCCCAAGTGAGTAGATGGGATGCAGTCAACTTGATTGTGACAAGCTGGAGGTTGAACATTCATCCAAAATGGGAAAAGCGAGCAAACAAAGCAAACAAAGCAAAAGCAGACAAACAGAGCAAACAGAGCAAACATGACAACACAAGCAAACAGCCGACAGCATCCAACCCCAACCACATTCTACACTCCAGAACCACCGTTTACCGAGCACAGCACTCTGTTTGATCACATTCTATTGAACTCAACACGCACAGCAGCAGAAGACTATTTACAAAGCAGACTTGCTTGGCTTCACCGGCGCAACTGTACGAAGCGCCAGCTACTAATCCCAGGCACCACATAGAGGTGAAGTCAATTGCCTGGGTAAAACAAAAAACGCCGAAACGCCAAACGCCAAACAAAGGAAATCTAAACTAAGAATACCACCACCTGAGCAAAGTCCGCCACCTTTGGAACCCCTGCCGGGGCTCCGCAGCAGCTTCATCCCCTGCCTCCTCCGCTCCTTCGTCCCTCGGCGGGGCTGCCTCCAGGTCGCCCTGGCGACGACCACCGCGTTCTCCGCTACTCCAATATTAGTTTGCATGTTGGATTATCCCAAGGAATTTGTCTTACCGGGCTATTCGCGCCACCGCGATCCTCTCGAGAGCTTGTACAGCTCTAAGGAGGATTGCTCCTCCCACAAGGATACTGACCGCGGCGAGAACAGGGTGGGACAAAGTTACAGAAGGTAACGAACCCATTTAAAATATACAAAAAAAACTAAAAAAAAACTAA
>LJPH01003956.1:0-24231 GCA_001430925.1 Byssoonygena ceratinophila
TCTCTGAGATCTTTGAATTCTGGATCTGCAATATTGATGTTTTGTGAGGATAATGACTTGATCACAGAGAAATGAATTGCTAATCTGACTGTCTGTGGGGATTCTATTTCTTTTTTATGATTTTGTATAGTCTCTTTCATATAAGAAAGTGGGCTTGAAGTTGTGGCAGCTGCTCTTTATTCATGTGTATCATGAATACTTATCATAACTCTCAGTATTTGTGCAAAAATTAATTCAGAATGCTTGATTTGTGATGTTTGTTATGCAATCAGTCTGTGGGTGATTTTAGTAAGGAAAAAGATCTCTCAAGAAAGGGCTCAGAATCTCTCAAGAGACTAGACTATGAAGAAGCAAAATGGAAGCTAGAGAGACCAACAAACTGTGAAAAAGGCATGAATCTCTATAGATCTAGGAACTAACTAGGGAGTGAAGCTCCTACAAAAGGGAAGAGATGAAATCTCTGCACACCAAGAAGCTGGAGGCTAAGCCACAAAGAGACTAGCGTAGCATGGGCTCTTGACACATGTTCATAACTGGAGCAAATCCAGATCCAATGATCCTAAACTCCATATTGGAAGTTTGCACCAACCCACGGAGTACGGAATAGTTACCAACACTTTTCTCTGAAACCCGGCTAAATAAAAAGTATGACTAGTGACCAGTTTCTTCCCGTGGCTTCAGTGCTCAATAATCCAACAGCTCGCTTCGGTGTTGAGATCCATGGGTACAGTTGCTCGAAGGTCAAAACCGTCTTCCACTGAAATATGACTTTATGCAATCATCTGCGATTGCAACCTACTGACATAAGGTCATAGCAAATAGCTGGTTCATCCTTTTAGAGCTCCCCAATTAGTAAGAAGGATTAAGGGTGGCGCTAAGGCTTGCTATGGGCATGCATAACCTGCTACGTCGGCATGTCGGGGAAGAGTTGTGCGGGACCGCCTGGGGCGCATTTTGTCAGCAGTTTAACGAACTAATGCCCCGGGGTTCCATTTCCTTCCTTGAAAGCCGTGGATTGTTCCCTTGGGCATTCATTCAGAAAGGATGAAACAAAACTCCTATCTCTGCTTATAGGTAATTCTCCTTTGATATGGATCTCTAAGGCTGTTGTAAGAGACTGACCATCCTCCAGTTGACGTCATCGGGGCCCGGCAGCACATTCTTCCATTGTCGGTGACACTGCACATGCTGTGACCAGCTGCACCACGATGGCTGCTGCACAACATGACAATGGCAGGGACAAACAGCCCAATCCAGAGCAGCAACTGCCGTCAGCGCTGCCACAGCCGATTCCGCTTGCGGGGGTTGTTGTTGAGCCAAGTGAGGATCAGGATGGCAAGGATTTGAATATCGCCTCCAGCAGCACATCAGGCTCTGTCTCTGGTGAAAAAATTGAAAATCAGCATGATGGAGCTGCATTAGCCCAGAGGAGGACGAAATGGTATTCAAAATTCAATCCGCTGAGGCTTCGGAAACCCCCTCCAATACCGGACCAGCGAAGCGTATCAAAAGAATACAAAGCCGGTTTCTTGAGTACCATCACTTTCCAATGGATGAGCCCGTTGATGATGGTTAGTCCTGCCCAGTTTACCTTATCTGTATGTACTTTTTGATGCTAATGAGGAGCATAGACGGGCTACCTGCGCCCACTTGAGTTGCAGGATATCTGGTTGGTCAACCCAGAGAGGTCGGTAGATATCCTCTCAGATAGATTAGACTCCTCGTTCAGACGACGAGTGGAACGGGGGGATCGCTATCCCTTGCTGTGGGCCATATATGAAACATTCAAGTTTGAGTTTTGGCTCGGAGGGCTTTGTCAAGTCTTTTCGTCTGTTCTCCAGGCTTTTACCCCATTTCTGACAAGATATCTAATTGCCTTTGCCACCGACGCGTACATTGCGAAATTTACGGATCGTCCACAACCGCATATCGGAAAGGGAATTGGCATCGTGATCGGCATATGTGCAATGCAGCTTTTCCAAAGTTTGACCACTAGTCAGTTTTTCTTTCGGGGAATGATGGTAGGGGGACAATCTCGTGCGGCGCTTGTGAATGCTATCTTTGCAAAGGCGACGAGGCTGTCTGGTAGAGCAAAAGCTGGCGGAAAGGATGCAGGAAATGTCCGCAACGGAGCCAACCAATCCGATCAGCCTGAGCTTCAAGACGCCAGAGATGGGGTCATCCAAGAGATATCTGAAAAGAAGGGCGGAACGAAAAGGTCCAAACCAAAGATGTCGGCAAAGACCGCAGCTGAGATTGCCGGGGATGGGAGCGGATGGAGCAATGGTAAAATCATCTCCTTGATGAGCATCGACACCGACCGTATCGACAAAGCTCTTGGGTTGTTTCACCTACTCTGGACCTCTCCGATAATTATCATCCTCGCTCTTATCCTTCTTTTGGTCAATATCGGATACAGCGCCCTCTCAGGATACGCGTTACTGATCCTAGGCGTGCCACTACTTACTTACAGTATCAGATCGTTGATCATTCGGCGCAAGCGTATCAATGTAGTAACTGACCAACGTGTGTCGCTTACGCAAGAAATCCTGCAAGCAGTCAGGTTTGTCAAGTTTTTTGGTTGGGAAAGCAGCTTTTTGGACAGACTAAAAGATATCCGAACACGGGAGATTTCCGCTATTCAAGTCGTCTTGTCTATTCGGAATGCGATTCTGTGCGTCTCGCTGTCGCTCCCTGTTTTCGCCTCAATGTTGGCATTCATCACCTACTCCCTTACGAATCACAAGCTCACTCCTGCACCAATCTTCTCATCTCTTGCCTTATTCAACACTCTTCGCTTGCCACTGAACATGCTCCCGCTGGTAATTGGCCAGGTAACAGATGCCTGGACAGCAATTTGTCGAATCCAGGAATTTCTTCTTGCCGAGGAACAAAAAGAGGGTATCAAGTGGGACGAAACTATGGAGAGCGCTCTAAAGTTGGAGGATGCGTCGTTCACGTGGGAACGACTGCCCACTGACCTTGACGAAAATGAAAATGCGAATGGGAAAGGGGGGAAAAAACGGAAAAGACACCACAAGGCCTCCCGATCACCCCCCGGAGAGGGAGGTCAAGCAACAGATTCCGGTACAAGAAGCCCTGCTGAGCCGTTCAAGCTTACCAATATGACCTTTACCGCTGGACGAAACGAACTTCTCGCCGTTATTGGGACAGTGGGGTCCGGGAAGACATCGCTCTTAGCCGCACTTGCTGGAGATATGAGACTGACTGGCGGCGAAGTGAATATGGGTGCATCACGGGCATTTTGTCCCCAGTATGCTTGGATTCAAAACGAAACATTAAAAGAAAATATTCTCTTTGGCAAAGAATACGATGAGGCCTGGTATAACGAGGTTATAGATACTTGCGCATTACGCGCAGATCTCGAAATGCTTCCTGCGGGCGATGAAACGGAAATCGGAGAACGAGGCATCACGATCTCTGGCGGACAGAAGCAGCGATTGAATATCGCTAGAGCTATTTATTTTGATGCTGATCTGATTCTGATGGATGACCCGCTATCAGCGGTTGATGCCCATGTAGGGCGACATATCATGGATAACGCGATCTGTGGCCTGTTGAAAGACAAATGCCGAATCCTAGCCACTCATCAGCTTCACGTTCTTAGTCGATGTGATAGAATTATACTCATGGACGACGGCCGCATAGAGACAATAGACACCTTCGATAACCTTATGCGGGACAGTGAAACGTTCCAGAGACTGATGGCAACAACATCTCAAGAAGCAGAAGAGGAGGAAGAAGAAAAGAACATCGAGGAACAAGAACCTGACATGATAGAAGCAGAAGAAAAACCAGACGAGAAGACAAAACCTGCCAAACAGCCAGTTATGCTCATGCAGCAGGAGGAACGAGCCGTTGACTCTGTGAGTTGGAAAGTGTGGTGGGCATACATATCTTCCTTTGGATGGCCTATCAATTTTCCCCTTATTGTGATCTTGTTGGTGCTTTGCAACGGCGCCAACATTGTTACTAGCTTGTGGTTGTCCTACTGGACATCCGACAAATTCAGCCTGTCTCAAGGCGAATATATGGGTATATATGCGGCTTTGGGTGCTTCCCAGGCCATCCTCATGTATGGATTTTCCACTATCTTGACAACCAGCGGCACAAACGCCAGCAAGACCATGTTGCAAAAAGCCATGACACGGGTGTTGAGAGCCCCGATGTCCTTTTTTGACACGACACCTCTCGGACGCATCACGAACCGTTTCTCGAAAGACATTCACACTATGGATAACGACCTGTGCGATGCCATGCGTATATACTATTTGACATTCACCATGATTGTCTCGGTCATGATATTAATTATTGTTTTTTATCATTTTGTGAGTATTTCCAATTTTCGTTGATTCCGCATCGTGTTAGGCTAACAAGGTTGAAAGTTCGCGGTTGCGCTCGTTCCGCTTCTCGTTCTTTTCCTTTTGGCGGCCAATTTTTACAGAGCCTCCGCGCGGGAAATGAAACGACATGAAGCTGTCCTCCGATCGGTGGTGTTTGCACAGTTTAGCGAAGCAGTTTCAGGCACTGCCTCAATTAGAGCATACGGTCTTCAAGATCACTTTATTCGACGCATTCGAGCAGCGATTGATAATATGGACAGCGCATATTTCCTCACTTATTCGAATCAAAGGTGGTTGAGTATCAGACTAGATGCAGTTGGATGTCTTATGGTATTCGTCACTGGAATATTAGTGGTAACCTCGAGATTTAATGTCGACCCGAGCATATCTGGTTTAGTCTTATCATATATACTTGCCATCTTCCAGATGCTGCAGTTTACCGTCCGCCAGCTGGCTGAGGTCGAGAACAATATGAATGCCACGGAAAGAATACATTATTATGGCACTCAGCTCGAGGAAGAAGCTCCTCTTCATCTTCGTGAAATGGACAAAAACTGGCCGCAGAAAGGAGAAATCGTTTTTTCCGATGTGCGAATGCGGTACAGAGAAGGTCTTCCTCTCGTCCTTCAGGGACTAAATATGGAAATTCGCGGCGGTGAGCGGATCGGGATTGTTGGACGTACCGGGGCCGGCAAGTCTAGTATTATGTCTGCGCTATTCAGACTCACGGAGCTGTCTAGTGGAACGATCGAGATTGACGGTATTGATATCTCCACAGTGGGTCTTAACGATCTTCGTTCCCGCTTAGCGATTATCCCTCAAGATCCAACTCTGTTCCGAGGGACCGTCCGGTCAAACCTCGACCCTTTCAATCAGTATACCGACCTCGAACTCTGGTCTGCATTACGAAAGGCAGATCTTGTTGGAGAGGAGCCCACAACCAACGAACAAGGACCGACAGAGACTCCCGAAAACGTGAATCAGCCACAACAACGCATTCGACTTGATTCCCCGGTGGAGGAAGAAGGTCTCAACTTCTCACTCGGCCAGCGACAGCTCATGGCCCTGGCCCGCGCTCTGGTGCGCGACTCCCGCATCATCGTCTGTGACGAAGCCACTTCATCTGTGGATTTTGAAACGGATCAGAAGATCCAGTTGACAATGGCGCAGGGATTCAAGGGCAAGACGTTGTTGTGCATTGCGCATCGGCTACGCACGATTGTCAACTATGACCGTATATGTGTGATGGACCAGGGACGAATCGCCGAATTCGACACTCCACTGGTGCTGTGGGAGATGGGAGGTATATTCCGGGGGATGTGTGATCGGAGCGGGCTTGCGAGGGAAGATATCCTTGCGGCTTGAATTGTTGGAATGGGGTGGATTGACCCTGATGTTATATAGACAATGGTTTGTATTAAATGAACTTGGGAAAAGGAGGATTTTTGTTTGTTTTCTTCTCTGTTTATCTTCCAAAATTTATATCAACTGTCAATAGCAAATGAAAGATAGATTGTTCATAAAGTGCCTTATCACATCCCATGGTCTCACTCTCTTCAGGTGGTTGTCAGAGGAGATTCAACAGAGATACGGAGTTTTCAATGCAACAAATTAAGAAAAAAAGCAAAAGCCTTGGATCACTGCCTATCTTAAAACCTAGTTTCCGCCACCATTGGGATGATCACTGTGTCTCGGGCAGCTTGTTGACTTTCAACAAGGCTGAAGCCTGAAGTTGGCGAAGAGAAATAACACCAACCTGGTTTCACCCTCCCATCCGTCCTCATCAACACCTACTAACAGCATCTGTTGCAGAAGTAGATGTAAATTAGCATAATACACATTCAATCCAACAACCAGACAACATGTCCAGCCCAAAGTCCGAGACTGTCAAAGCTGACTTGGAGTTTCTCTCTCTCCATCCTTTCGTTCGGTCAGCGGTTCAGGATAGGATCCTCGGGACGATCGTAGGGTCTGCACTGGGAGATTGTATTGGGTTATACACAGGTTAGTTGCTGCCGGTTGTGTAACTACAATATTCTGCGGAGAGTTGACATGGTACATGTGTACTCCGTACTATTCCTGGTGTCTTTCAAAAGTGTTTCGATGTGATGCATATATCCTTTCTTCCAGTACATTTTTTGCTACAAGAAGAGTGTTTCTGTGATGTCTATAGTTATCAAGCTTTCTGACTTGGAGGCCTGATCTAGAATTCTTATCGAGCAAAATCGCTCACGATGCGTATCCCGGAGGCAGATTCCGGCTTACAGAACCTGCTACTGAATTCCGAAATGACAGTCATAGAAGTGAGAATCATATTCTGATAATTTGGTAACCTGCAGAGGGATGATAAGCTGACTTGGGCGGCATCATTGAATTCTAATTTAAGACAAGTTTGACATCGTAAGCATCATGCTCCCGTCAGCGGGTAGCTTGTCTTACTTCACAAGGCTTTCCGCTATAGCTGAGCCACCTATTTACGCGAATCTAGGGATCTTGGACGGACGACACAGATCATGCTCTTTTGATTATCCTTTCGTCCTTGCACCACGACGGCGAGGTCCCTCCAGCTAACGACCTGGCAAACCGGTTAAGGATCTGGGTGGAGCAAGGACTGCGAGCGCTACACAGGCCACCGGTTGGCTTAGGCAGAACGGTGGGCTCGGTAAGTGACTCCTAGCCCAAAATAAAATCCTTCTCACTTGCTGATTGGTATGAAGGTGGTCCTTGACAAGGAATACCTGTCTGATCCCGCTGCGACTGCCCATAAACACTGGGTCAAGTCTGGTAGAAAGATCGCACCAAATGGTTCACTAATGCGAACTCACCCACTGGGCATTATATGCCTCGGGTACGACTTTGAGGAAACCTGTCGCGTTGCGACTGCTTTTTCCGCCATCACTCATGTTGACCCCAGGTGTATCGTGGCATGTTGCATATCCACTGGCCTTATACGGGGAATTTTGAGAGGCGAAGTGTTGAATGAATCTGATCTGGACGATTTAATTGAACGCGCCTACCAATGGGTTGACACATGGGTGAGAAGCGGTCGTCCAGCGGGCGATGATTCAGAACCGGATGATAAACGGGAGTTTGAAGAAGGTGAATTGCTCAGTCGGGATGAATTTAACGTACACATTCAGGCACAAACCTTCGAAGAACTTCAGTTGGACGACTCGATGAAAATAGGCTATGTGTATAAGTGTCTTGGAGCCGCGGTTCTGAGCCTGCGCATGGCTATGCGTCAAGCACCGCACCAGCCATCGGCGGCCAGCGCGACCACAAGACCTCTATATTCGACTATATTCGAAACCATAATAACCGAACTTACTCTTGCCGCCGGTGACGCCGACACCAATGCCTGTGCGGCCGGCGCCCTCTTAGGCTGTTGGCTTGGGCAAAATGCCATGCCACCACACTGGCGGGATGGCATGCTCGATCTCGACTGGCTAAGTCAAAAATGCAATAGGCTTATGCAAAGCCTACAAGTGAGCTGTGAGTCGAACTCGGAGTATAGGGGCAAGGATGACCCAGATACGTATCCGGATGGAGGGAAGGGTCTAATGAACAAAGAGGAACTGGAAAAAAGGGATAATGACTTCATGATGAAGTACATGTTGAAGTATTCAAAGGGAGTTGAACAGGAGAAAAGGCAAAAGGAGAAGACACAGAAGCAGAGGCGCTGGATGGGAGTGTTTGGAAAATCTTCTGAAGATAAGTAGATGTTATTATTGAAGCCAAGAATGAAACCATGCCAAGAACATGACTAATACTCGCGTCGGATAAACATACCTCCATATCTACCACGTGACTCGCCGCTTCCGGACTGCACAAAACGCTTTTTCGCACCGAAAAATTCTTTTCTTTCTTTCTTCTCTTCTTCTTTTCCTCATATCAAAAAGCCAACAGAACCAGCCACGACCGTCGTTTTCAATAATCTCCACAGCGACGTGTTGCCATGGGCCTTGTTTTCAAGGCCCTCAAGGTTCTGGAGAGTGATTCGTTTTATCCTTGATTATAGGAAGTTTCTCTACCGTCGAGTCCTCTTCAGTGAGGGCGATGGAATAGGAATGTCGTTGATGGGATACATTTTGAAACCAATTTCATCTTTTCTTGATGTCTATTGTTACTCGCCAGCTGTTTTCCATTGGGGATCAGTTGATTCAGACTTGTAATCTGTTTGTAGATTTAGCGAATAGCTGTGTTGTGACTCGGAATTCGCTTCTGTATCATAGACAGGTTATATATCGCTCGTGTATATAACAATTATATCTTTTCCTGCCTTTGAAACAAAATGCAAAGTTCCTAGCCATCAAATCTAAAACAATGCAGTGGACTAGGACCGGTACAAGGGACCAAATGTCAACTCGACACTCGAGAGTACCTCGAACGAAGCTGTGCTGGACTCTCTACCCGCCAGCTGCGCCATCTAAAAATTATTTTTTGACTTTACAATAACAGGAACGCGCGATGACCCTTTGCTCGTAAATTGCTTGCCAATTGGGGAATGCGCAACATCGATAACATGTGCACGCGCCGTATGATGTATCCCGACATGAACTCTGTAAGGTTGGTTTCTACGTGCATCGAAGCAGCGGTGTACGCATGCGGGAGATGACCATCGTGGACAAGGGTTTGCATGGCTGTTAATCCAAGGTTTCGTGCATCGGCGGTTAACTTGCGCATTTGGCAAATTTGTGATGCTCATATATAGTTAAACTTTTACATGCGAAGGCGAAAACGCATCGGTCTCCGCTGTGAGAAATGCAGCCCGAATACCAACATCTTGAGCATGAATGTTGATCAGCAAAGTAAAAGTAATATGGTCATCGGAAAAAAAATAAACACAACATCTGGAAAATATCCGCGGAGGTTGTTTTCATAGAACGATTCGTATTTCAAATGGACCGTCGAATATAGAGCGCCAACATTACCAGAAATAGATCGACGAAGGCATATTATGTTTGCCCATTTGCTTTGCCTCCAAAATTGGAACACCCCATTGTCTAAAAATGATCATCAGACGATAGCTGATTTGGAGTCTAACAATTGACTGCTGTCCGGGTCAGTATGGCCCAGTTGGTAACAACTGAAGAAATACAGCGCTTCGTACACGAAAGCTTCGCTGAGAATCTTATTTTCAGCAGAAATGGAGCTTTTGTAGGCAGCCGGTTTGAATTCCGTAAAGAAAAGTAGCCATACACAGCCCGAGGAAGAGTGTCGGGACTTGGGCTGCCCCAGCATGCTTCTGACAGCTGAACGCCAAACAAGACACTATGCAATCCAACTGTAAACCAAAATGGGATGCTGTGGCGAAAACGTAGGGCGGCTACGGCCAACAGACCCAGCAATCGTCATCTGAGGCAAACAGTAAAGTTGTTGGGCGGGATATAATGGTCAATGCTCGATTTGGCCGGGATTGAGTTCCACCGGAAAAGGATGTCTGGGCGGTTCCTCTAAAGGTAAGAGCTTATGAGCAAGAGTCCGACCAATTGTTGTCTGACGTGCAGAGCCGAGGGCTCCTGATACTCGACCGCTCATGGCATCTGGCCTATGGGAAGGTCGGGCAGCGTAAATCCCATTCCTGGAGGAAAGTAAACAAATAAACAAAGATTCGGCGCCAATACTGCATTTGCGAATGACCTTCGTGTACAACTTTGTGGGAACGGTTTCCATGGACCAGGGATATGAGGATATCCAAGGCCTTTGCCTAACCAATGGGGCTGTAGAATCGAGAGAGATCGTGCAACTTCTGCCATGCTGAATAACTTATAGCGCCGGGAGAGATGACCAGGGTCGTACATGGAGCATCACTGATTTTCCTGAAGAATTTAATTATAGACCAAGGATGCTAAAAACGGGCTGAAGGTCTGAAGAACTGTGGAGAGCTGCAACCAGTTGCACTGGAAGAGAAGGATGAAACAAAAGTCCTGAAGAATTATGACACGAGGCGGAAGATGTCCATGACCCAATCACGACGTGCTGCTGAATAGTCTCTGAATTAGCTAGAAAAGATGCCTGTTGAAACAACTGAGTTTAAAATCTGATTCCTGCAGGCCAGGCCCAATGAGGACGACAGATGTACTATCTTGGTACCTGGGGGGCCTTGCTGTTGCTGGGGCGATTACTTTCCTTCACCTTCAATTTGGTTTTCCAGAACCGCCGGATGACTGGAGTCGATGAACTTAAGTCTAACCGCGCGCTCCACTATGGCCGTGAAGTAGCAACCGCGACACAGAGGCTGCCATTCAGCATTCTTCCTCGAGCTTGCGACAGAGACACATGGGTCTAGGGAAACCATTGGCGGCGTTATTGACAGTCATCGGTTTGGATATGATATTTCCAGACTGGGTTGCATTTGCTGGCGGGAAAGGAAACAAATCCCATCAGGAGGCGATTCATATCCACAACCGTCGAAAATAAAAAGGCCAGCATCTCCGGATGTGATCTAGGTCTTCCAAGTTCAGTCTTCACGAAGCATCCCTCGAATACAATATCTGGTTAGTCGGCTCTTTCACACACGCACAAACGCACGCATAACCTGCCTTTCTGCAAGCAACCTATTCTGTTACACAATCAACTGTGAAGCTTCTTTCTCTTGTTCTATTTTTCTCCACCACTCAGCACCAAAGACTCTTCCAACCTTGAAGCGTTGCTACTCCTCCGTTTTCACAGTGAGTTGAGGGACCGAGCAGGGACCATAGTCCCCATAACCAATTAGGGCCAGCTAACAAGAAAGCGTTAGGTATTCGCCGGAGCTGCAACCCGCATCTATCACGTCTCTCGATTCCTCGCCGTCCGTTTTGCAACAGGATTCGACAGCGGCATCAGCCCAATCAACACGATATACTTTAGCCCTAACTTCGCCCCAAACGGGACAAGTCAAGCCCCCTCCGCATTTAGCTTTCCGCCACTCGGGGCCATCCCACAATAGGCTTAGCGGCGTCTAATTATAGCACCGCCCTTGTTACCGAAATCCCCTCCCTCGGTTCCTGGTCGCTGATTGGCCAGAGCTACGCGCCCATCCAACAGTCTGCAGTTCGTCTGTTCAGAGAGCACCCTCCCAACATCAGTCTGAAGTGCGCCGGCCGTCTTCGCCTCGTTGAATCTGAAAGCGTGATATGTCAACTTGACAGTGTATCTATTGACACACATACACATCCACTGCTTTCCTGCCGCCCAAATTAGCAACCTCTCCATACAAACACCGAGTGACTCCCCAGTTCTTGTATCCCAAATTTCCCCAATCCTCCTCTGTGATTTGGGCTATATCTGCCGCTGTTTTCCCCTTCAATTCAGTCTTCGTTGATTTCAACTCCTGCCAGCATGCCTGCGCCTCCAAAGCCGACACTGGCACCACTTGATACCTCCAAAGCGTTGGTGTTTCCATCTGAGCTTCACGACAGCCCGGTGGTCTCTGCAAAGTTCGAGATGCTCAAACACGAAGACGCTCTCAAGACACCGATCACGCCTCCGGTCGCATACACTGAGTTACTTAAAACACTCACACCAATGATTGCAACTCCTCCGTCAAGCACACCGTCGACGGGCAGAAGCATTCCCAAATCAGCCACTTTCTCGAATCCATCATCGGGTATCAGCCCATACTTTTGCAACTGCCAGACACATCAGAAATCATTGACCGCTGGGTTACAAACCCCATTGTCGGCAGTGACAACAAGGTCACAACCAGAAAGGGTTCAGAAAACCCCACGAACCCCGAGAACTCCACTCAACCTGCGATCCCTACGCATTTCAGAATCGGCAAAAGGTTCGCCCGTCATAGAATCTCCACGAAGCGCCTCATTGCGCTCTCTGCTGTCGCCAGCAGGGGATTCGCGCGCTGAATCAAGCGTCCGATACCTTGATGCCTCACGCTGCTCATCATGCGCTCGCCCAGTCATCGTCCGTCAAGTCATCACACGGACCATAACGTACAAGCGAACCCCGCTCGAGCCGGCTCCCAAGGGCAAACGAAGAAAAACGGACGAGAAAAACTAGACAAACGAGGGTCATAAATTGTCTCTTGTTTTTCCTACTTCTTTTTTCAGCATATAGTGTTTTGATTTCCTATTGTTAAGTTTGTTAAGTTAGCAAGGAGTATTGTTGCTGGTTCTTTTGTTCAATCTTTTCCGGAGTTCCTTGGGCCATCCTTTGCTGTGGAGGTGACGAATGTGAAGGGATATGACCCCTGGCTCGCTTCTTTCCATTTGTTTAATCTTTTCTCGCATCTTGTGCCCCGTCTCAAAGCCGTCGGAAAAGCGGGAAGAATTTTGCTCTGATAGCACTGAGTATACCTGCTTTCGATCTAAGCGAGCAAAGATGATGACAATTCTTTTTTTCAAGCGCGTCTCGCTAAGCTGTTGAAAAGCTGCTTTCCCAACCTCTATGCTCGCGTGTTGTTATCCCGCATATCAACCGATAGAAGGCCCAGCCCGCCACACACAACATTTTCTCAAATATAATCTTGTCTTTTATTGTTTTCGTTTTTGCCAAGCTATTTGTGTTCTTTGCTACTTTGACAGAGCAAGGGAGAAGATGTCAAACAGTCCTATTGAAAATATAAGATCAGCTTTCTACGTCTCTAGTATGCCCTCGTCATTGGTGTTGAACTGCGATCAGTGGAATATACGGTTACCGGCCCTGGTTGAATATCTGAGATCGAAACGGCTCTAGTAGTCCTTCAAGATGTGAACACAGCATAAGACAGGGATGGTGATATTGTGACAGCTACACGCTACTTAACCCCAAGGCTGCACAATACAAGTGAGTGACATCCCAGAGGGGAATTCATATACACGTGACTCTATTCTATGACTAAGCAGATAATCCTTGTTTGCCATGTTTGCACCGGGTGCACTCTCATCAGTTCTCAACGTCCTCTCATCCATCTTTCTCCCACGTCCATCGATCAATGATTTTGTAAGTCTCATATGCGGTCGACTCCACGACACTATGCTCTGTTGGGGCATGGTATCGTCGAGAAACGACTGAAAGATGCGTTGATGACTCGGAAGTCACCGAAGAGACGGAGAAATCTATCTTTAGCAACACCCCCTCCCATGTTGAACACTAACACCGAAAAAGCAACGTGGTGTTCCATTATGCAGGGTTCACTCCCATCTTCGGAGAAGGCCAAGGAAAAGCCCGCAGTCCGCACACAGACACACACGCCTCCAGGAGCCCTTTCTCGGACATGGACGAGTGTCTCGCTTGCCACAAAAGACCGCCGCAATGCGGAGAACGCACGGATTGTTCCGGACCGGATCACCAAGAATCTAGTGCTAGACAATCCTCCATGTCGCCCGACAGTCAGCCTTCACAGCCTTCGCACCAGGACCTATTGCCAAGCGCCCACAAAGAATTCCCATCTGTACCCTAGGATAGCTTGGCTCTTTCGACGGAGATGGTCTCTGTCACACCCCACCCTGAATGTGGTTTTGAATCTTGATCAAGGAAGGAAAATCAGGAAGCGGAAAACGGGACGGAGTATTAATAGAATGGGGAATTAACATGTTGCATACTCCGCAGATCCAAAGAGACTGATCCATGTTCTTGTGATAGGCCTGTGTGGAATCTACTATGCAGGAGTTCGTATTATTCTGCCCTCCTCGAAACACATAATAATGATGAACCTTGGAATCCATTCTTGCTGTCCAATAATATCCGATTCGACCAGGTTCAGCCTGGCGGTCACCCTGTTACCGGGATGGTTTCTGGACGTGATGAAAGGTAAACCTCAAATTTCCCCTTTGAGAGCACTACCATTATCGTCGTCTGTCGACTTTGCTGATGCCAATGACATATTGCAGTGCATAAGGCTTATTGTGCCCTCCTACGTTTGGTGCGGGTCTGTCGCCAGAAACCATTTCAGTTGACTTATTTTTCTTCCTAAATTCGTCTGTCGACTAAGCCACTCGCCGCTTAACAAACGAGGGGATAAAAGAATACAAAGTTGCTAAAAAAGAGATGGCTCGAGATTTCACCCCTGACGCAGGTAGCGACTTCGCCTTGGAGACTCCGCGTGTTTGTAACAAACTACAATCCCTCACTGCACTTGCACGCTTCGAATTCGAGGCGGGCAAAGGCAATGAGGGCACCAAAATCTTAATGGTGGAATGGGAAGACGACGATGTGACAAGATCGCCTGTGGGGTCATGGCATGTCTCTTGGGACAAAAAGCGGACTGTCCTTCCAGCAGATGACCGGACAAATGATCACGTCCGACGATGCTATTTTTTATTACCTCCGGGCACAACCATACCGCCCGTCATCACGCTTACTTATGAGCCTCCGCCGAATTCGGCAGAAACGGTGAAAAAACGGGGTGACTCGATTCAGATTCATCCTCTACCCGCGATATTCCCTCCTGAGTTAGGCGCTACAGCGAGATCAGCAGGGAAGAAAGGCGTGTTGCATACTATTTGGGCGAAAAAAAGGCTGCAGGTTCTGGAAAAAGAGATCAAAGAAGAATTTCAACACAATCTAGAGGGTGTTGCGCTGGCTATGGCACTGCAGGAAAAGGAATGGATAGAAGCTAATTTTGGGGTTTCCGGGCGAGGACCTCCCGCATCGCAGCTGACCTTGAACATATCGACCAATATCAGCTCCGTGCCACTTAGTCCACTTAGTCCACGGACGCCTTTGTCCCCGGGCGGAGGTAAGCTAAGCGAGAAATTGAAGGGATTAAGGCTTGAAACGAGGGAGAGAGATCTTCTCAGAAGAGCAGCAGGTGAGAATCGTGACTCCAGCAGTTTTTCGCACAGCCATCGTTGCTCAAAGATCAAACCTGACCTTATCGGCCTGCAGCAAACCCATCAGCAAATCCCGGCACAAGCACAGATCCGGATCTCCACCCACTGTCTCCGGATGAACCTGACATGGCAATATCCTCTTTCAATTCATTTGCCAATACTCCCATCAACCTTTGCCCTCAACCCCAGCAACAACAACTTCCGAAAGCAATCTCGCATGCACCGCCAAACTCAATACAGGAACAGCAAACCCAGATGCAGACCCTCGCTTCTCTTTCCATGCATCCGATTCATAGCATCAGACATGGCAGCTTCCCTGGGACTGCAGACATGGATTCCGGGGACGGTCTCTTCGCAAAGGCACTCAGTCCGCGATCTCCAGATATTCCACGAAGCCCGTTTTCTTTCTCCCCAGAAGAAACACTACCATATGCGGTGAAAGCAAGCAGATAATATCTCAAAAGGAACGTCGCCAGCGGCCCATTCTGATCAACTTTCTCTTTTCCCTTTTGTAGTCGATGGTGAGTTCTTGAACCCTATACGGAGATGAAAAAGAAAAGAAGAGCAATCTAGACGTCGACCTTTCGTCGTTTCATGATTTGGCCTTGTTTGTTTATTTCAGTGGGTCCTATTTGGCATATCGCACCTCCTCTATTTTCTTCTTCAACCATTACTGTTGTGACATGAAGGCCTTTCCTCGCCGATTGATCCCGCCTTGCATGGCCCCGTATATCAGCGAACGGCGCACCGAGAGCCGCATCGTCAATTATGAAAACTTATGGCTCATTCAGCATTGTAAATATATGATATCACTTATGTCCAGTACTCCTTACGACTGAAAAGAAACTGAAAACAAAGAGCAAGGAATTTTCTTAAACCACATTATGTATCCCCACTACTCACATACAATCAATAAACAATTGTAAGCTTTTGCGATAGCTACCTGACTTTTCCCTACCATTCATATTTTGCCTATATATAAGGCAGACATCTAGAGAAAGCGAATTGCCGAATCACTGCTTCTTCTTTGCCGCGCTAGACTGCCTGGTGGGTTTTGCCTCTTCTTTCTCCTTCTGAATTTCCTCCTTCTTATTAATATCTTCCAACTCCTCCGTCTCCTTTCGCTCCGCATACCACTGTCCCGCCTGCAAGACGAGGACGCCCACCAACACCAGCGCCAAGATCGTATTACTCGCCGCCAAGACCTTCAGACTATCCTCCCTGCCGAGAATCTGATCGGCCTCTTCGCCGCCAATCTGTTTTCCATAATCGCCAGTCGTGACGATGCGCAATCCCTTGACGATGTTGGCGATGTAGACGATGATGCCGCACATGTAGAGCACGAGACTGGCGCCGTCGAAGAGCATGTTTGACTCGGAGGGGCGGTAGAGCTTCATGATGATGCCGGCGAGGCCGACGAACATGACGATGTGCAGGATCCGTGGGATGAGTGGAGGCGAGGCATGAATGAATCTTAGGTGGGCCTCTACGTAGTCATAGTGGGAGGCTGAGGTGGCCGTGGTGGACCAGAGGAGCGGGTAGTCGTAGGGAAAGAGGGAGAAGATGATGCCGAGAAAGAAGGCGGTTGCTGTGAGAATGAAGGAGAAGGGTCAGTTTTCCTTTTTCTTTTGTTTTGCTTGGTTTGGGCTGTCTCTGGGTTCTTGTTCCGTGGCATTGCTTCCAATTGATGCTGTCACAGGAAACCAGAAGCATTCTCATTGTGTGATGGGAATTGAGTTGAAGGACATACGACAAACAATGAGGAAGGTCGCGAAGGGCCCGTTTACAGGCATGGTTGCAAAGAGGTCCGATAATCGGCTTCAATAATAAAGAATGACGCCGTGGTGCGAAGTTCAGGACTTGTTATATGAGATGAGCGTATCTCCAGTAAATGGACTCAATTCTAAAAGGTATGCAATTAGCTTGCCGATGTTGTACACTTTTGAAAAATCAGAGCAACGGACGTAAAAACAAGGGGCTAACCTAACAATATCTACCCTTGACAGGTTAACTGTTCACAGCCCAGACTCGAATACGACCCCAGAGTACGGCGTAGACCTCGATGAATTATCCGTACCGCGCGCAGACTTGGGACAAGTTGAGCAAGCAGTGAGAAGAGCCAGGAGGAAAAGCAAAACGCAACGACCGTCAAGAAGCTTCTCCGTGTGTGAGAGAGCGAGAGATCGTAACGGTACTGTGGCCTGTTTGGATCCCCCAGGATCTTCTAGAAGAGGTTTAATCTCGCGGAATGTCTTGGCGATTGCAACCCCACAGATAGCCGGCTTATGTAAGAGGCTTGCGGATAATCGTCGCACCGGTAAGTTTATGTAAGCGTGCTAGTGTATCTTGGCACCATCAGGTGACTTTGCCAAGGCTTTGCTTAACCTCGGCAGATCTTCAGCCTCCATGCGAAATCAAAGATGCACAACAGAGCAGCAGTTCACTGGGGATATTGAAGACGGACTGTGGGATGGGGCCTTGAATTCATGCATGAATGGACTATGCATGTGTTTATACGGAGTAGCCGGTCTGGCCATCCTGTCTGCAGACAGAGTTTCAGCCTAGTGCTTACATCGAGGCAATGGTCAACTAACTTTGTGAACCGAGAACTTGATGCGGAGACTCTACTCTATGCATGCACAGCTAAATATCCTCGTCCAAGAGAGCTGATGGATCACACCACTGGGCTTTTGACTAGACGATGAACAGCCTACTCCACTTGCCTTCATCCGCGGCAGGGTCTGGGTTGTGGATCGGGGTTCTCTCTTTGTTGAGCCACGGATCCCGTCCAGCAACCTTCTTTTCTGGTTAGCTGTCAAGAGGCGAGCAAGTTTGACCTGCTTTTAATGGATTTAATTGGCCCTTCGCCATATTGTTTTGGGAAGATTGCTTTGAATGTTCGTTGCTAAGCCTTCTCGTACGCGGTTACGAAGCTATATGTATACGGAGTTTGGAGGAAATGATGACCGAGCGAGGGGTCAGCGCATATTGGCCAGCAATGTGGAGGCGGAGGATAGCATTGTTATCTAGCGTGTTTTTAAGAACGCTTGTAAACCAGATGAATTATTCATAACAGTCCTGTTATTTTCATCGTCAGCTATTATGCCTACAGGGTTGTCGTCGCGCATGTCGCAATCCCTACCTAAACGTAGTTACCTGCTTTGAGTATCTTTCGTCCGTCAGTCGACTTAACAGGCCCTGATATCAACATGGCCAGCTCCACGAGCCCAGAGGAGAATCGACCGTCACCTCCGAGTGGACCGGGCGTTCAAGAGGAAGATCCACTCCAGCAAGAAGAGCAGGTATGAAAATACATGGGGTTCACCCCTAGGTTCGGTCAACGATATGAATCAAAGTATCTGGCATCTAACAATGTTATTGTCTTGAACAGCTCGAAATCGACGACTCTTGGGAAAACGACTCGGCATATGAATCGTCTATTGCAGGGAGTGACAGCACCTCCTTGCGCTCATCCATCACCCACTATCAATATGAAAACGGTCGCCGATATCACGCTTACCACGCTGGAGAGTACTTTCTCCCAAACGACGAGGCAGAGCAGGACCGTTTAGACCTCCAACACCACCTCTACCGGCTTCTCCTGGGTGGTTCGCTGTGGACCGCCCCGATCAAGGGTCCGCAGCGTGTATTGGACATTGGGACAGGAACCGGTAAGTGTCAAAAGCCCCTTACCAGGGTATACTGTGTATGCAACTTCGTCTGCTTGTGCATTCGTCCGAGCCCAATTCCAAGTATGCACCGAGAAGACGGAATGGTAGGCTTAAGACAATACTTTTGCTTTAGGTATATGGGCGATTGAGTTCGCAGACGAATTCCCTGGCGCCTTGATTATCGGAACCGACCTATCACCGATCCAACCAGGCTTTGTCCCGCCAAATGTGAAGTTCTATGTCGACGATTTCGAAGAGCCATGGGAGTTTGGCGACAACCAGAAATTCGATTACATTCACTGGCGCTCACTGTGCGGCAGCACAAACGACTGGGGAAAGCTGTACGGGCAGGCATATGAGAATCTTAAGCCGGGAGGATGGCTGGAAGTACAAGAGTACGACGCGTGGATTTTCAGCGACGATGATCCGGAGCTGAAGAAGGTGCCAAACACCTTTACGTGGGTGTCGAAACTGAGTGAGGCCAGCGAAACGGTCGGCAAGCCGCTGAATGTCGCACGTTTTCAGAGGAAATGGATGGAAGAGGCTGGTTTTCTCAATGTCCAAGAGAAGATCATGAAGGTAGGCCCAACCCCAGAGTATTATTTCATTTTCAATTTTTTTGGGTATCAATTTTGCCTCGAGTTGATCGTTCTGTTCTGACGGGCCGCTCAATTTAGGTCCCCATCGGTCCATGGGCTCGCGACAAGAAGCTCAAGGAGCTCGGCCGTTTTGAGCGATTACACATGAGCGAGTCTGTGGAAGCACACTCAATGGCATTTTTCACACGAGTGTTGAACTATTCCGTAGAACAGGCAAAGGTGACATTTGAATTGGTGAAGAAAGAATTCAACGACAAATCCCTGCACTTGTACACTGTCTATCGATTCGTTGTTGGGAGGAAACCTGAGGTTTAATTTCGACAGGCCCAACTTGTGTTTGACGGTTCGGGAATGTCTTCGTTGGAAGATGATACGTTTATGAGCAGGCCTTGGCTTATGAAGATGACGAAGAATTGCTGGGTTGCTCTGTAGTCATCTCTCTCCTCTCTGGGAAATTCTATTTTTGAAGTAGTTTCATGATACCTTGGAAAGAACAAAAGTTGAATGTTTGATGAAGAACCAGGAACAGATGAATGTCTTGTTTGAAGATGAGGTCAAATATCTTAAAATAGACCAGCCAGTTGTTGGACAGCAAAGATGTTGTGATAAACATCCCGCATTGGATGGATTCCCTGGCACTTCACTTTATTGCCTTTCAACAAAGCCATTATTGTTGTATGTATAAATGAACATAATCAAAATTCTATTGTATCGCCTTTTCAGAGGGAGCATGGACTGGTGTATTAAGAATGATCACACAATACTGCTCTTCTAGTCCTCAGCCAAAAGAATAGGAGACCAATCCTCCTTTTTCATCCATTCTTCCAAAGTCGTCATCGGGCAATCAATGCCAGCCTTGAGCAGAAAATAACAAATTAGTTGGTTGTCCGTCGATAAACCTAATAAGAGGCAATGGCCGAAGCACTCACAGTTTGAAGATCCTCTGCCTTCAACAGCGTCCGATCACCACCGTCATATCCGGGTTCAGACGAATATGCAAACATATCGGCAACTTCCCTTCCAAACTCCTTATCGGGCGAGGCATCTACGACGTCCTCGACAGTAACTTGTGTGTAATGTGATGGGACACCAGTCGTTAAGGTCCAAGTGCGCATGTACTCGCTCCAGCTACAGCTCGACCCAGCAGCCATGTAGTTCTTACCCGCAGGCATTTTGGAGACAGCATACACGAAGTTTCCGAGGTCGGCGTTGACAGCGAGATGAGGTACTGGCATTTCAGGAGCAGTGGGGAAGCTCATTCTGAAACTGCCGTCGGGCATCTGAATAGAAAAGTTTGAGTCAGGAAAATAAGTATAGTTTGGGAAAGCTGGTTCAGATTCCGCACCTTTTTGAAATACGATGCAGGCACTAGCTTATAGCTAGACATGAAGAACCCTGTCTGCACACATGACATCTTCTTTGCCAGGTCTTGGTACTTCTCGTTCACATAATCTGGGAAGATATCTGCCTTTGCATCGAAATGATACAGCTCGGTCATTTTCCCCTTGCTACACTTTCCCGCATGGCTCAATGTTGAGACGACGAACCCATTCTCATCCAGGCTGTCGGCTGTCGTGGCAGCAGCATCCGCAATATTCTTGCCCTGCTGATACTCAACCTCATAAGCGTATTTTCGGCAAGATATTCCCTTCTCGGTGGCACGCTGGCGACAGTCAGGCCGGAAAAAGGGCTCCCAGTAATTCGTCACACTGAAGATGAGACTTGCGCCTGCGAATGCGGGGATGAGCGTGTTCACGTCGTCCAGGTTCGCCTTGACGATTTCGATTCCTTTAGCGGCCAACCTTTGGGCGGCGGGCGTATCAGGGTTACGGGTAAGTCCGCGAGCCCGGTAGTTTGGGTCCTTGGAGAACCGTTCGGCGACAGACCCGCCTTGATTGCCAGTCACACCGACCACGCAGATGAGTTTCGTCATGGTACTATTGGGGCTGTTAGGCACACGAGTCAGAGGGGGAAATCTATAAGAGTTAAAATACGAATGTGTACTATGGTACCTTTTCTCGACTCCAGAAGACAGCAAACTCGGTAGGGAAAAGATGACTTTCTGACAAGAGAGAGGGGAACCTGAGCTGCAATTATACTGCGCACTAAAGGAACCTTTCAACTAACACCCACTTGACAGAGGCAATAGAATTGCCATTAAGCTAGGGCTTCCTTGGGAAATTGAAGACGAATTGGTTATCCCTTCTCGGCAGCTACTGCCTGTGATGGCTCCATGAAGAGTGGTGATTCAACATCTTTTCTCTGCAGAGAGGGGCTAACCTTCACTGAAAGGCAAGGAGGAGTAATCAAGTGGACACCAGTGTTCTTGGCTCCATTAAATAGTTAGCAATTTGCATATTTCATGAGTGTCAAAAGTAATAGGGGTCTTCAGCAGCAAAGTTCAGAACGAAGTCTAATTCACTGCTAGCACCTGATAATTTTTGTTCTTGTCCTGATTAGGTTTAAACACCAAGCTATCAAGTGCCACCAAAATTATATAGTAAAACTCAGAACAACTGTTCTGAAAGCATCTGTAAGCAATCTAGTATTATCAGAAGGGAAATATAGTTCTTCCACCCAAAAATTCAATGGAAGCATAAATCTATCTGCAGGTGGATCTATGATAGAGCTGGAGATTCATAGTATTTTGAATACACCACCCACCATGGAATCAGAAGAAGAGATCAGAGAAATGAAAGAAGCTGCTGCTCTTGCAGTTATAGAAGCTGCAACTGCAGCTATTTCTGTAATTCAGTTGATGATTACTTTTAAATGAGAAATTAAAGCTTTACAAGCTTTCTAAAGTAGTAATTTATATATTTATCAAGCAGAAACACCAATAGAGATGCTCATAATCTGTTAGAGCATGAGATCTTCAATTGATTGAATGATCTAAGACAGGGGTTGGATGAGCTTGCTTAAATAGTGAGATGAGACCAAACCCAACTACGGAACATCTAATGGCCGAGAATGCCAAGGCGCTAAGCCGCAAGCAGTTAGCTTGCGCTAACAGATTGATAGTTTGAAGGGAAGACTTAGCCGCCGAACCAGAAAAACATTCTCCCGGTCCACAACCATGTGACCTTCAGCTTCTGACGAAACCCACTTTCATTCACAAGTTATGCTCTTGCGATTCAATCAAGAGCAAGTTGCAATCAATATCGCTGATGCTGTCCCGCTCAACATCCGCCCTTGGCTTCTCCAATTACCTGCCGATGTACCCATCTTTTTTAAACAGAATTTTCCCGTCAGTGACCCGAATCCCCTGTTTTCGAGGAAAAATCTCCCAACAGTACAGGATGTCTACTACCTCACAGGCTAGCAATGAGCCTTTTACCCCAGAAACAATGCTCAAAAGTGATTATGGGCAGACTTACAAGATTGAAAATATTCTCGCCGACCGGAGAAACCCTCTGCTATGCGTATATCATGCAAGGTAGGTTATATTCAACTGGGACGTCCTCGGTTGGGTCTTGTTGCTAACCACAGAGCTGGCGGGAAGTGCTGAGGGAAAAAACTACATTGTGAAGAATATGATTCCGGGCGAGTTTGAATACCAGCTGGATTTGCAGAAGCAACTGTCTTCTTGTCCAAATGTGCGAGCAGTAGTCGATACTATCAAAGCACCCCAGTTGTTCATCTTCCCATTTCTGGCTGGGGACTTGCTTCATTTAAGTCAGAAACCTCTATCCACAGAGGCAAGGAGTAACATTCTCCAAAGTGCTTTGCATGGCCTTGCTGATATGCATGATAGAGATATTCTTCATAATGGGAAGTTTGAGCACTCCAGAAGACTTCTCACACCATAATACTGACTGTTGATAGATATCAAACCAAACAATATTCTTGTTGACTATGATGAAAGTGCTGAGGGTCTTGTGAGCATCAAAAGTGTTCAGATCTCAGATCTTGAGGATACAGTCATTGTACCACCTGGGAAGTGGCTGAGAGGCCCCCTCTGTGGCAATGCAATATGGAGAAGTCCTGAAAGTTGGTGCCAATCCCGCCAGAACCAGGCCTCGGATGTCTTCTCCTTTGGAATTGTGGTATGGCCATTCTTCCCACCAACTTTGTTGTTTCAAATTACCAATACTATCTACAGATGATCTATGTTATGGTCAATGAGATGGTCTTTCGCGTCAGTGACAACCAGCTAGAGGCTGCAGACTCATGGTGCTATGTTCTCCGCCGACACATATCCTATTTTGCAGATGAAGATGGCTTCAATGGGTTCCTTCAACATATAGGAAAAGAAAACATCTTCTATGAACGCTTGGTAGCCCTCGCAAGCAGTTTTACTCCAGGGAATCTTAGGCAGCCTTTCAAGTCTTGGGATTATGTGGACCCAAGTTTTAGGGACCTAGTAGGGAAAATGACAAACCTGGACCCAACAAGAAGGATTACTGCAAGAGAGGCCCTTCAGCACTGCTGGTTCAGCCAAGCTAGTTAAGATTTTGGCCAGTTGTCGGACTATTATCGCCAGGGATACTTCCTGTTATCTAACACTCTAAGAATGTGGCTGATATTGTAAATCACTGAAGGAAATTATTTCAGGACCAAGCCTGGATTTGACATCCACTGATAACTAATTGTATTCATCAACTGTGCATGATAATAGTTCCATCCTCTCACCACTGCTGTAAGAAACCCAAACCAGAAAAAGCTGACAGTTAGATTAGTAAATGTACTTATGTTGAATGACAAGAATAAGAATGATTTGTGATTGGAAAACTAGTATTTTCTGGTGAAAATCATCAGCAGAAATCATCACAGGAAGATCTAGAGTCAAAACAGAAAGATGAAACAATTAAACTATTTCTTGTCAATATTGTAAGCAGCCAAACAA
>LJPH01003964.1:0-11540 GCA_001430925.1 Byssoonygena ceratinophila
ATGAATTTGGTTGCTCATTAGAGTAAATAGGAAGAGTAATGCCTGAATTCATTGAAAAATTGCTTGGTTTGTGAAAAGAAGATATTTTGAGATTTATTTGATAAAAAATGTAGAACTGTTGTTGAGGGTTTGTGAAAAGAAGATATTTTGAGATTTATTTGATAAAAAATGTAGAACTGTTGTTGAGCTGCCTGTCAATTTCACCTGCTCACTTAAGTTCATAGATTATCCCCCGCACCATTGTTTGTTTACCCCTGAATTGTGGATGACATAATAAAATATATGGATTACTAATACAAATTCAGCTTATATAATACACGCTAAGCCCCTTTCAGTGAATAATGGCGGAGTGTGTAGAATGCTAAGCTAGGACTAATGGGTATTTTAGTGTGGATTACCCGGTGCGGAGTGTGTATAATGAATGCGGAGTGTGTGTAGTAGCGCCCTCAATATATCTAACGGCTAGCAAGGAAATCCATGTCCTGCTGAGATGTGGACGACTAAACATTGAGCGCGAATGCTTATTTCTGAATCGTCCAATCCAAGCACCGAACAAATGGAGAAAACTGAAGTCCTCGAATGGTAGAGCCAAGCCACAGTCGTCCTTCTTGTCGTCTCTTCCGCCGCCGGTGGTGGTGGTGGTGGTGGATGGTTGTGGTTGTGGTGGTGGTGGTGGTGAGGCCACAGCAGAGTTTGGCGTCGTTTCTCGTTTTCTGACGATGTAACGGTACTTTGTGACAAACCCATGGGATCAATACCAATACCAGTATATGAAAGATATCGTTTTGGCGGGTTCAATGCGTGATTGGCGGGAGTGACCTTGACCCTTGCATGGGGGAAGGCTGATAATGAGCGGTAACTTTGGAAGATGACGATCAGCTCAGTAACCTTCCGTAATAATACCAGTATCCCTGTCCTTACTAGTTTGGGCTTCTTTAATTCCATAATCCATGCCATCGAATGTCTTGGCGGCCAGAGGTATCTCCACGCCTGAATAATGGTGGTGGTGGAGGTGGTGGTGATGGTCGTCGTTGGCCGTGGTCACTTTTACCCCGTCCTGCTGCTGCCACAGTGGATTTGCCTCTCTCGCAGTGTAGGGCCGTTCGACTCAAGCCTGCGCAGCCGACTCTTGGGCTTCCTTTCTCGTCATTCCTTTCCCTCTTCTTTTTTTTTCTTTTCGTTAGGTTGTTGTTTGTGCATTTGTTACCACTCTCATAACAACGCACAAGCAGCTATCCACTCTTATCACCTCGTACCCATTGAACCAGCAATTCCTCCCGCCTCCCTTTACCTCGTCGCCGACGTTGCTTCCAAGGCGAGTCTCCACGTTGTCACGAGCGCCTTGCAGCATTTTGACGGAGAACAAAGCCATTCTAATAGTGTCAAAAGACAGATATTATATACTGCATCTCGTGCCTGAAAACCTCTTCATCTCCACATCGAGCCTCTAGATTCCAACCGGGCAGTCTACAACCTTCCCCGATATCGCCGACTCATACCATTCGGTTCCTTCGTCATCCCGATGTATATATAATCGTTCTCGAATCCCTGTAGCCTTCGCCCTACCGTCGACTTTGGGATTGTTAAATTCGCCTTGATTGTCCGATATCGTTTGCCTTCTGCTGGATGCGCGGATGTTGCGCATACCCCTTCGGTTCACTCACGGGCGACGCTGGCGCCGCTTGATTCTAATTACACCACTGCTATTGCCCCGGGTGAACTATTTAAACGGACGACTTCAGAATAGAAGAAGGAAAGTGAGCTGATTGGGGACTTGGGGAGACACAAAAGAGATATCATTGTTTGGCATCTGTTGAAGCGAGGGCCAGTCCCAGGGTCACGACTTGCTGGTTGGAAGAGATTATATTGTCATCAGGGATTGACGAAATTGGTGCTGGGTGGAATTGTCCAGATCAAGGTGGTTATTGTCAGTGAAGAGGGGATCAACAATTCAAAATCACTGAGAGCATCACTGAAGATCGAGAAAGATAGAGATAGAGCAGATTGGATAATAACGGTAAGTTCAGTGAAACTTGACGTGTTTGAAGTTAGGTTCTGTTCACAGTTGCAAGTGTGAAATACCACTGCCTCCACCCAGTTCTAGCCTCTGTTTCAACTTCCTTCTTCTTTGCTGCCCCTCTTCGCTTCATTCCAACAAAATCCCAAGCACAATGGAATGGAAGGGCTGCTCCCTTGCATCTTTGCACTCATTCTTGCACTTGCCAGTCTGATTAGATGCATGCCAGTGCATCCTTCCTTTCAAATGGTGATAGCCTTTTGTTTTCATCTGATGAGAACAGGCAATTTTGTCAATAGAGATTGTCTGTCCATTACACCTGCAACTTTCTCTTTCGGTGGCTTTCATCTGAGCTTGTCATTCTCTTGCTCTTCTGTTGTCTCTACCAACCCTGTTGCCGTATCTGATGGTCAATAAACTGACGTGTCCTGAACAACGGATAGGTAGTCCTGCCTCCATAGATACAACTCGATTCCAGTATGGATCGGGATCAATGTTGCGCCGTCTATATCGATGAACGAGTTACCTATGACCGTTGGGTTACCAAAGAAAGTCCGGTTTTGTCAGAAGACTGTGCAAGCGAGGGTCCTTCCTTTGGCATAATCGATGATTGTTCCGAGTTAGCTAGCAATGTTGAGCAAATTCTGGGCATATGCAAACAAGGTCGGTTTTCTGCTTTCGCTTCCTTGATCCAGTGGCCAATTTCCGCTTCCGTTCAAACCCCTGAGTTGTGTGGGAGTAACTAATGTCTCCCTGCAGTGTACCTGTGCAACTCCGGAAAGTCCTTTGCGAGCAAACTTGCCAAGTTGCACGAAGAGTCAAGTAAGACTTGTGCTCCAGTCTTTGCCTTTATTGATATATCTATCAAAGGCGACTCGGAGTTTGTACACCGCCGTTCGGTCACCCGGGGTTCCGCACAGCTACCTGTGTCACCACCCGCTTTAACTCGCAGTTTAACGTTCTCCACAGAGTCGGAAGAATTTTACGGCTTTCATCTCCTTTCCAGGTTTAATGCCGACATTCAAGTCCAGGACGAACCGAGTATAATTGTTCCTGTTGCCATTCTCCGGTATGCCGCACCAGAGCCTAATGAATATAATAATGAACGGCGTTTCGACAGTCTGGGAGGTGGTCTGCGAACTGTCCCTGCTGAACTGGAGGTGAAGCAGGTCCGCCGCTGTTTGGATGCTGGAGCGGTAGATGTTCTCACTTGTCCTTTCAAAAGTCCAAGAGTAAAAGGACTGGTGCTCCATGCGTATCGAATCCAGAAGGCTGCTCAAAAGCATCGAGCACGTTTTTTAGCCACCCGAAAAGTTCGACGTCAGTCATGGGTTTGTGCAAACGACGAGCAATCCTACGAATATCTTCGAGAAGCAATGGTTTCCAAATTGATGAAGCGGATATGCAACCCGGAAGAAGCATATGAGGATTTCCAGGTTAGCGACGTGCCAGTTCTTGAGGAACGGAAGATTTTGATCGAGAGAGAAATCGCAAAGTGGGAGTTTTTGTCCCATAATTTCTCCGATGATGAATTGATCCACGCCGCGTGCGTCATGTTGGAGCATGCATTGAAACATCCCGAGCTAGAGCAATGGAGGATTTCGACTGGTGAGATATGATCAATATCCTCTTTCCCCAAGAAACTGGCTAATATGAGGAGTAGAGGAGATACGGTCGTTTTTACTCTCCGTTCGCGCGGCATATAACTCTTTTGTGCTTTATCATAATTTCCGCCATGCAATTGATGTCCTCCAATCCTTATTTCAATTTCTTGTTAAGATAGGGACTTTACCACCGTTTCCTCCAGGAAGCGAGGAAACTACTACCCGAAGCGGAATGGCATCTGTTCTGACCCCGTTTGATGCCCTCACATTGCTTATCACAGCAATTGGCCATGACGTCGGTCATCCAGGCGTTAATAACGTCTTTCTTGTGAAGCTAAATGCACCGCTTGCGCAGCTCTACAACGACAAATCAGTGCTGGAAGCTTTCCACTGTGCCGCCTTTTCGCAAATTCTTCGGATTCATTGGCCTTCTGTCTTTAAGGATACTCGTCTACGAAAGCTGATGATCGATTCTATTTTGGCAACTGACATGGGTGTCCATGGCGTGTTTATGGAGTCTTTGGGAAAGTTGCAGCAAAGGTTTCGTTCTAGCAACAGAACCATTTTGGGCTGGGAGTCCAAGGACATTGAAAGCTACCGAACTCTGTTATGTGCCATACTCATAAAATGCGCAGACATCAGCAACGTGGTAAGCAGTACCCTAGTATCCCCTTAAAAAGAATTAGCCGACTCATTTTACTGATGCTGGTCCGCTAGGCACGTCCATTTCATATAGCGGAAAAATGGACCGATATTCTCCAGCAGGAATTCGCGAGCCAAGCAACGATTGAAGCAGAAATTGGAATGGAAACAGCGTTATTTGGCGGCCCTCCAGAATTGGGAAACTTTGTTAAGAAGGCGAATGGTCAAATAGGATTCATGACCATATTCGCACTCCCGCTCTTCGATGGGATCGCCGACGTCCTACCGGACATGTCGTTTGCTGCGAATGAAATTCGGCGCAACAAGGCAATCTGGCAAAGCCTAATGGATCGTCAAAAATCTCCAGATGCAACAGAGCAAAGCGGAGCCAAGGCTTTTTTACCTCCGTCTCTCGAAACCCGTGACATACGGGAGGACGCGAAGATACGGGGTTCCGACCCCTCATCTGTGTATTATACTATTTCTTGCGAGAGTTCACCTGAGAGCTCCGGGGATATTTCTCTTGGGGACTGCGTTTCTGACGATGAGGCGGACGATGGAACCGTGACAAACACCGAGCACAACTCACAAGAGTCCTCAACACCAAAGAATTACCTACCTCCTCTCTCTTTCCCGAATAATGCGAACGGGACGTACAATCATGGGGACAATAGCCAGTCGCAGCATGCATTCGGAGCCAGGCCTGTGTCAGCAGGATTCATGAATATCAACCGGCCCGCTAATGGTCTTCGAAACCAGAGTACAAGCACTTATACAAATAACACGGTAACGACGCCAGTCTCGTCTACTTCTCAGGCCAGCAGCTTGGTTACGCCTGAAAGCAACAGTTATGATGAGAAAGACTGTGGCAACCGCGCATATGCGCACGCTTTTCGAAGCGTTCCGAGCAGTTATGAGTCTAGCCTTGGGGATGGCGCCTGCGAAGACAGTATCGCCTACAGGCGTCCCTCGACGGCGGCTTTGCCAATTGACTCAAATTGCCGCTGTCAATCTGAACGGGACACCCATCCTGCTCTTGGAAGAACTACAAGTTTCATGTCCACCCTTCTGGATAAGAGTTTCACAACCACCCATCACAACGGGTTTACACTAAAAAATCCTTCAACTGCTACGCCTTCTGGCCATTCTCCTCCTCTCAATCATAACCATCCTTCAAATCACCAGCACTCACCCGAATCCGATTATCCTACGACGAATGGCGCCACCGGCCCATCTGGGCGCACCGTACCCCGTCGACGATCGCGGCTACGACTTGCGTTTTGGCGGCGAAATAAGCCGTCACCCCCTCCTCTCCCAAACGAGCAGCATCGTTGACTGTTATTTTCGGATAGATTGTTATAAATATGCTTTTCACTTGGTTCGGGAACGGCGCTCGGTTTCTTGGAGCAGTTTTAATCAAACGCTTCGGCTTCTGTGGTAGTTTGGTAAATGGCCTGTTGGTCTATTGACTCTCTCCTATTTCTTTTCTTTGTGATACCAGTCGGGGTGATCAAAGCGCCTTTCCTCGATCCCATGGCATTTATGACAGTTTTCAGTTTCCCATATGCACATCAGTGCGTCATTACTACACCTCACCAAAACTAACATCCTCGTCTACTATCTATCCTCGATATCCTTGTGCCTGACGCTACTCGTCTTTGACTGCTTTGCTTCTATATTTGTACATATTTACCCTACATATTTTTTTTACATTGCATTATACTTGGCAAGGAAGAGGGGATGGACGAAATGAGGTTTCTCGAAAAGGGATTCAAGCTCGCAGGGTGCGCTTGCAATTCTTTTCTCTCGGTTTCTAGTCTTGCTACTTAGGTTCTCTCGAAAGGGGAATTGAAGAATAATAGGCACAGCAATGGCTAAATGCGATTTGCTCCGCTTTTTGCGTTTTATGTATGCGTAGGATGCTTCTATCGCATTGCCCCTTGCGGGTGAAGCGTATGATTTACGGCGTCGGCTGTACATACAGAGCTGACCAAACAGCTTGTTCGCTGAGAGGTATTTTGAGTAAAGCATAATATTTCTACCGGCAATCCTCGCACGCGGGCTTTTCTTGATCTCCTGTCATAAGATCATATTCCATCATCGTCACAACCGCCGCTGAGGCCGCTTCCTCGTCTTCGTCCTCGCCCTCTTCCTGGTTGCCCTGTCGGTTTTGCGCTTTGGCAAGTGCACGATCAATGTGGCCCAGACTTCGAGATGGGTCGATGATATTTCGAACTAAAGATTTGAGTTGTTTTGTTTCTGTAAATTTGGTTTGGCCGGGTTGGTTCGCTCTCTTTTGTTAGTGATTGCCTTTTTGTTTACTTGCTTCTTATTCTTCTTTTTCGTTCTCTTAATAGACTATGATGTTTGTTGCTGGAGGGTGGGATGTTCTTTTTTTCCTTTCTTTCCTTTTTTCTTTCTTTCTTTATATGTCTGGTGTTTGTGGTGGGTTGGACTGTGGACTGTACCTGGAAATCCGCCTTGGGTTTTGCGATCCCATAGGACTGTCTCTTGAGTGGTGAAGTCCGCATCGGATGCGTGAAGGATGGTGACGGTGAAGACGCCGCCGGAGCTGGGGACGAGGGCAACTTCACCCAGAGCGGTGGAGAAGGTGGAGAGGAGCTCTTGCGCGAACTGTTCAATGGAATTTTGTTAGTAAATGGTATACCCTTTCTATGCAGTGGGAAATGCGGGAAGGTCTAGGGGAGCAAATTATATTCGCCCCGGGGCCCCTTGAGAACAAAGAGGTAGTTTACTGCATGTCAGAGACACACGTATTTCAGATATGGAAGCAGCCGCGGGAGGGCTATCATGTGTAGCATCTTCAGGCAAAACCCATTTTTTGTACGTACATAGGCAGCCCTTAGCATCCACCGACATTGCGTGCAGTACTTGATCGTCACGCGCGGGATCTGGACTCGTACGGATGCGCTTGTCGAGATGGACTCTGGAAGCTGTGCGGTGGCTTGTTCTTGGAAATCGAGATCTATCTGTGCCATGGATGCCATGTCCGGGATTTCTGTGTCTGGAGGATTGTTCAAGAGTCGTTGTGTTGAAGGGAAAGAAATCCAAACGTAAGACAGTGGTGGAAGAGGGGAGATACACTGCGAAGTCCCCCCCGCATAACACCTTACAGTTGATCGAATCAGACGAAGCCTCTTTTTGCTTTTTCCTTCAAGCCTCTTTGAACAAAGACAAGAGAACGAAGTGGTACTCTGTACGCGGACATGTGTATTTTAAGGGCCGTTTCTACTTCTCACAATCCTGACATCTTAGCAAGATCCTCTCGATGTCAGTGAATCAGACCCTCAACACTGAGCGAGTTCTGTCTTCCCGAGTGCCTGTACGACGATGGCTGCGTTCTCTTCGGGCGTAACTAGCCGAGGCATGTTCATGGAAGAAAAAGGAATTCAGAGCTTCTCTACTGCTGCATATAGCAACACGTCTTAAGGAGAAATGACAGCGAATTGACACCGTGTTCACGTTGTTCGGTTCTTTTCTTTCAACGACGATCATACATAACCTAGTGGCGCTACCGTCTTTGTTTATGGTCTCCCATACGAAGCATTTGAATGGCAGAATCGAAGGGAATAACAGTCTTTTCTTGCTACTTTGCTGTTCGTCCGCCTCCCTGTCCCAAAATCTATTTTTACAAGATAGGATTTCAAGGATATAACTCGCCCGGCTAGGTGTCGCAATCCGGGCCAAAGATGGGGGGAATAATATGCTGCAAAAGGTGATAAAGAAATGAAGCCAAACAAAGAAACAGGCTTGGAAAACAGTTCCTCTGAGAGAATAAAGGGAGAAGGATTAATTCATTTGAAAACGGGACACTATAGGAAATGGAAGCCGTTAACAAGACGGGCAAAGGTCGAGAATCAGAAGGAACCAGCGGGTTGTAATGGCCACTGGGGTTGAAGAAGATGGGGGAAGCAAGGTCAAAGAATCAGAATAGCGGTGAAAATGAAGATAAAAAAATGACTGGGCGCAGAGAGAGCACGGTCTTGGTGTATGTAGGACGGACAAGACGAGCCACGGAAAACATGACGTGGATCTAAAAAGAAATTGTCCCCTTTTATCCCAATGAGAGACCTTCGGCGCACTCAACCCTGAACGGCGCTGAGGATGAGACCATCACTTGAGAGTGCATCGGAAATCTTCAAGATCATGTTCGTTTTGAGGCAAAAGAAATATGAGTGAAACCAATCAAATGCGAATGTATCTGAGTATGCGTTGAAACAAAGGAATCGAGAGTCGTCAAAGCTCGGTCGTAGGGCAAAAATTAGGAGTGACTGATCGAGAGAGTTAACAGGGGGGTTGAAGGGTCAAGACGACAGGCGAGAGCGGCAAAAATGAAGAAGCGGGTATCGACGAATGGTTGTTCTACATTATTATACAGCAACCGCCGGATTGTTGAGGAGCGTAGGGATCTTCTCTCTTTTCGACCTGGAGCGTAGGGGAAAAAATTAGGGTCAACGTCTTCAGTCGCGAAAAACTTCAATGAAAAGGGCAACGGAAACGCATACCTGGCCCCACACCGAAGGTACCATGAAATCTCGTGTGTTGTTGCAGTAATTGATGAGCCTGTTGCGAAGAGTGAACGCGATTGTTAGCGATCAATTACTTGATTTTGGCGAAGAGCGAGTAGGGGAGAACCCACGACATCGAAGCCTCTGTGACCTTTACTCTCGGTCTCTCCAGGTCCTCTCTGAGTCGCGCATTCAACTCAGTTAATCGTCTGAGCTTCAATTCGGCCATGTTCTGACGGTTGTTTCTCACGTCCCCTCTGGGCCGTAGTTGTTCGTAGGCAGCGGGCATGTTGCGCGGCTGATAGCCCATCTGCCAGTGATGATCGTGTAAACAGCCAAGCAAAGGAGTCCCGTGGGCAGTGCACGGATGGACTCCAAAAGGCGGCGCGAGAGGAAAAAAAGACCAGAAGCGACGAGAACCGGCTCAGAAGGGAATTGCGGTCGTTCAGAGGATCCCCAAAGGCAGGATTAGAGGGAGGATCAGCTAGCTGTAGGGCTGAGGGAATGGGATGGGAGGTTGTTTCTGGAGGAAGACAAGATGATGGGAGAGCGAGACGGCAGGTTTGATGAAACAGAAACAAGACCAACGAATACCTCGCTCGGTAAAGGGGGCGAAATTAAAATTTGGCTTCTGTACGCCCCAATACCGTGTGCATTGGTGAAAGAAACCAATTATTAAGCGCGTTATTGACTTGCTTTACAGACAGATACAAGCCGTACCCCACAATACCCATAGCTCTTCCCCGTATCATACCATCTCGTCTTCCCCCCATTTCCCGCTCCAATGCAGCCAACATCACATTCTCACAGAAAGAGGCACTTTGAGAGGGGTCTCCAGGGCAAACCGGACTGAAACTTAAGCTCCAAGGCCTGTGCGTCCATTTAAAACCCCAGAGTGCACATGAGAACCGAAAATCGCCTCGCCTGCGCAAAAGGAGAGGCCATGTTAAATTACCCGTCCCCATTTTCAGGAACTTTCAGTACCATCTGGTAATCCGACCATTCCCGATCTGCTCAGCTACAGACCCATGGTCCTGGGCTGTCTTGGCGGCGCCTTGGCATTATGCTGACGCCAACGCTTTATCCTTTTGAAGTTGAGGTCTGCTCTGCTGGCAGCAGTTTGCTCAATCTACTAGCTGGGTAGCATCTGCTCTGTAGTGAAGGCCACTGCTCCTATACCAGCGGAGCTGTCTAAGGTATAAATTGCGAAATTGGGGTCGGTCAGGTTCAAGCTCAAATCTGAACTTGTGAGTGGCTCTCATAACTACACGTTGTGATCGGCGATGATCCAAGACGGTTCCAAAGCTGGGGTTAGCGCGCACTCCGTCGAAATCACCAATATGAACGCGAGGTACGAATGAATATTTGAATCTCGTATGACTAGGCTCTGCAAGCTCTCGAGAGCCGCCACGTTGTTACCGGGGTCGCGGGTGCGTTTTTAGCTCTTCAATTCTTCATTGAAAAAGGGGTGGAAATGCTGCTAGTTCTGGAATATTGCGCGGCTGCTTTACACCCTCGGACGCTAGTTAATCTATTTTCGTGCAAGCGGCTGGTTCTGATTTCTGACTGCGGCGCTATTATTGCTCAGTTTTTTGCTCCTCGGTCCTGGGATGGCAGGGTCACGCACATCAGGTGAAAATACTTGCAGCACCTCAGGCCTGGTGGTAGCGGTCTTGTGGCCATGGCCGACTCGGTTAGGAAGGGTTATTCTATGGACTATCAATACACCCTAGAGGCGCCTGTCTCATTGAGGCAAGTACTTCAATACATATGAAGGCTGGAAAGGTCCCCATATAACAATGGCTTAAAAAGTGGAATAGACTCATGTCACAGTTTAGATGGAAGCGGAACATTGATCAACTTTCCTTGGATCTGAGGACCTGATATTGCGGAAATGGTTCGAGCACAGTGGTTGGACTTCAAGGTCTCTGCTAGGTATATAAAGGCCTCTATAAAAATATAATAAAGCAGAGAGCGATTCGAACCAGATGGTCGAAGTGCTTTAACCGTCGTAAAAGGAAATGCAGCTGTGACAAAGGTTCTGGTGCACGTCCTCCCCCGGATGTGGTATAAAACTAGTGAGAACCAAAGAAAGTTCACTGCAACTGCTGTACCAAAAAAAGCTATGCAGGAACGTTCAAGCAATCGAATAGCTGGTTTGTCCGGATGCGCCATGTAGGTACAGTAATCCAACCCATGCCGTATCCACTGTTAATCTGGTTCGAATGAAAGTGTTAGCAATGTAGCTACGGAAGACGCGAGTTGCTTACCAGGGTAACTAAACGCTTTTGAGTCCAACCTCACATCTAGCTATGTCAGAGTAGTACTCCGTAGAATAAACAGTAATAACTACTGCATAGCTAGTGCTTCTCGAGCAAGCAATGTTGTACACGCCTGCGAAAAGCGCAATTCCCCGTGCTGCTGGCTCACCCATACCGGAATTTGAGATTTTTCCAAAACTGTTGATCAATGGTTCCGACAATGTTCTGATCTGGAATCTTGTTGCTCTGATTTCTATCATAATATCACACTAAATGTTGCTGCAATGTACATTCTTAAGCAATGTACATTTTATAAGCAATGTATATTTCAGGCAATGTTGTTTTGGTCAGGCAATGTTGTTATTATTTACATGTTGTCAGAACAGATTTAGTTGCAGGAACATCTAGTAGTTCATTAAAACTCTAGGAAAATCTGAAGAAAATCAGATTGAAACCCCTAATGGGTTTCAAATCTACTATATACTGT
>LJPH01004011.1:0-11363 GCA_001430925.1 Byssoonygena ceratinophila
TTGGCAGGCCAGGAGAAAGCAGGCCCTCTTTACTTTTGCATATATTTTCGCCGGCCGCATTATTCAGGGTAGGTAGGTGATGGGCTGAGATTTAACGGAAAAGGTTTCTATTCTTTATTCAGCACCCAATATACACTGAACAGGGTATTGTTGAAATGCACGTCACGACTTCACAACTTCAATCCTCCATGATCTTTATTTCTTTACCTTTGGATATATTTTCGCCGGCCGCATTATTCAGGGTAGGTAGGTGATGGGCTGAGATATAACGAAAAAGGTTTCTATTCTTTATTCAGAACCCAATATACACCGAACAGGGTATTGTTGAAATGCACGTCACAACTTCACAACTTCAATCCTCCATGATCTTTCTCCCATGCTTCTATTTTCGCACCCCGTTGCTTCTCCATATTTTCCCTCTCCTCTAGCCGGCCAAGCCGGATCCTCTCGTTCTTCTCGTGTGATTCGAGGGTTTTCAATGTTTCATTATACACCTCTTCCTTCAGAGAAGCATAAACATTCGTCTGGCCCAGTTTAATCAGCGAACGTTCCTCGATGAATCTAAGCGTCTCCTCGATCCCTCCGGTAGCATCAATGATCCCCGCCGAAACAGCTTCTTCGGCATTGAATCGTCTCCCCGCAGTGATCAGATCCCGCACAGCTGCCGGGTTTCCCACCTTCTGCTTTACAATACTAGCCATGGGGGCCGGCAACCACGCCCCGAAATGAACCTCGTTCAAGCAGAGATATCCCCTTGACGGGTTTTGGATCCGGTAGTCGTGAAGCAAAGCGACAAAAAGCCCTCCGGCATATGCGTGCCCGTTGATAAGAGCGACAGTGGGCATAGGGAAGCTATTTGGAATTTGTTTAGATTATTATCATAGCAAATAAATTTTCGGAGATGTGACCTACGTGAGTAATCTCTTCCAGAATGGCCAGTAGGTTCTCTCCCAGAAGCCCTCGGTGGCCATCGCGTGTTCCAAATCCAAGCCATTACTGTAGAACTTGGGAATCTTGCTCGTGGTTACCAGAACACCTGTGGGGAACTTTTCTTCTAGAATATCCAGTGCAAGGCTGAACGCATTGATAAACGGAGTTGTCTGCCGGTTGTCTGGCGGGGAGTTGAAAGAAAGTAGATACACCCTGTCAGCGGGAGATGTGCATTCAAAAGATCCGCCCGTGGCGATGGGCACGGTGAAAAGAGACATAGCAAAAAGAATGAGATCCTAACACTGGCTCTGGAGTGGTTTTCTTGTAGTGAAAAGTTCTGAGAGGCTTCCCTTGGACATTCCACAGCTGTTTGCCAGAGCTACAATGCACAAAAGAATAATCTCTCACAGTCAATCACGCGTGGAACAGCTTCATGAGATGAGGTTGAGAACTGGCAGCGGACTTTGGTTTTCAAAGCTGGTGCTACGACTTCCACGACCGAGGGACTCGGATGCTTTTCATTGTCACAAGCTGATCCAGAATTCAACAACATCTGACAATGGGCCCCAGCACAAAAGAATAATCTCTCGCAGTCAATCACACGTAGAACAGCTTCATGAGATGAGGTTGTGCACAAAAGAATAATCTCTCACAGTCAATCACGCGTGGAACAGCTTCATGAGATGAGGTTGAGAACTGGCAGCAGGCTTTTTCAAAGCTGGTGCTATGACTTCCCACGACCGAGGGACTCGGATGCTTTTCATTGTCACAAGCTGATCCAGAATTCGACAACATCACAAGAAAAACTGACAATGGGCCCCAAGTAAAATCCGCAGATTTTGAAGGCAGAGCTACTTACTGGCTCACCCTCCTTATCCTGTAGCTACATGAACAATGCGGAAAAGTTCAACCCCTTTTTTGAATATAATCTCTTTGATTACTTCTTCTAATGTTCACGCGTGATCACTGTGCTCAGCATCTTGGCATCAGTTTGGACAGAGACAGCGGTGAGAGAAGCCTTGAACTTCAGTACAGTACAACAAAAATGAATCTTCAAATGGGCTGAGGTGAGTTCACCAGTTACTATCACACTTCTATGTTCCAAGCACAGTCACATAAACCAAAAGAAAATATCCACAAACCACTCTGAGCAGCTCCATTCCCATCACGAGTGGAAGTCACCTCATCCTCCCCCAAATTTCTCTGGAACAACCATTGCTCTGCAGATCGGAAACTTCAGAGGATATCAATGTATGATAGAATCCAGTGGGGAATGTAAATATGTGTAAAACCACAATGAATACATTGAGCACAGTGACAACGCCAGATATTGTACATACAAATAATGAATCGAGACGCAGACCCAAATTCTCCTGTGCCCCCAAATTGCTTTATATTCTTTACCTATACAATAAGCTCACCAGGATCCACCATCGCGGGTTCCCAAGGTGCCGCATCGCTCTCTTCCGTCGAACTCGGCACTCTCACCGTAAGGGGACTGTAAAGGTACCATCCTTTCAAAGCCGCCGCAGCGGCCCTGAACCGCGCTTCACTCAAACTTGCACCGGACCCTTCGCCCAACTGATCGCTTCCAGAGTAGATCCCCACCACGAAAACAGGATGTCTGCTGAGTCGGCCGGTTTCACTGATAATCTTCGCAACTGGCGGTTCAAACCCTTCTCGGGAACAAAGCTTGCTGAGGTCTCTCGTGGGTTGAGCAAAGGTAAAGAGGTCAGCCATGGGAAGTTGACGACTCGTGAAATGTTCTTTGAAAAACTGTTTGGCGGCAGGGCGCCCACAGTGCAGGTAGATGGCACCCATAAGCGCCTGGACGAAAGTTGCGCTTGCTTGAGTCGCCGTTACACCCTCAGCGTCGGGTGAAGACCGTGAAGACAGAGGCTCGCCAAATTCGTCATCATATATAATTCTTCCGCTAACACCACGATGTATCGTACGTCCGTTTCGCTCCAGCTCGGTCATATTAGTCTTTGGAGGCAGTTTCTTAAATTGCAGAAGGCCAGGGTCGACTTCACCGCCAGGTGCAGCAGCATATTCGATACCCCATTCTTTGCTTATAGCGGAGAGAGCCTTTGGTCCCACGTACGCCCACATGGCTGCCCAAATTACACCCATTGGGAGCCGTGGAAAGGTGGAAACAATGTGCTCGGAAGTATAATAGGATAGGAGGCGGTTTCCCAGTACGGCGAAGGAGTTGTTGTTGAATTGTAGAGAGGAATCGGCCGAGGGATCGACCAACGTTCTCGCAAGTGTTTGAAGCGGCAGTCGCTCGGGAAGAGAGAGTCGTGAGTGCAGAGCGGCAAGTCTCGCGGACTTCAAAGCCGCTTCTGGAGAGGGAGAGGGAGTCGATATGTTCCGTACGGACCCATGACGTTCGGAGAAATCATTATCATTAATCTCGTTGAGTTCTGACAGGAGCGAAGAGGATGCGGAGGATTGCTGCCGTATGACAGTTAGAAAATGCTGTCGTGTGCTTCTGCTACAACTCGACGGCCTTATCCGCGGCGAAAGCACTGAACCGCTCCATCTTAGGAGCTGTAGCCGTTTCATTGGGTTCCAAATTGGTAGCGATTCCCTTAATGGCGGTAGACCGTGCTAGTAGCTCCGCAATTGAAGGTCTGCAGCTATAAGGGCGAACGGCGTGAATTTCAATTTCAATCGCGATCGAAATCTTTGAGAAAGCTTCATTTTGCATGGGGTCAGGTGAGAGAGACGCTAGCAACCGCACCAGTCCGAATCCGGACTAGCACCTTAACTATCCCATCGACCACCCGATTGTGCAAAACGTAATGATGGAAGCCCGATTTTGATGAAATCAGCGTTTCCCCCCGCCCGAGCATCTCTGAGCTGTATTTCTAGCCGTCATTAACAATGGGAGGAGGACCACGAGTTAGGTAAGATTATCAATTTGCCGCACGGGGAATCCGTGCAACTTTGTGGGATCGAGCTGGGCTGACGGTGCTGAACATAGTTACCCCAAGCACGTCTGGTCTCCGGCCGGCGGCTGGTATTGCCAGCCCGCGAATTGGAAAGCCAACACAGCCATCATGGGTGTGGTGGTGCTCGGAATATCAGCTATGGCATTCAGCTTGAGTGCCGACCGAGAAGTACGGACAAAATTCCCAGAACCAGGCAGGTTCTTCCCAAGTCGATGGTATGTTCACCTGGGCCGCTGCGGGACCGAGACATTGTCGTTGATCTGTATCATTAGGTGGAGTAAACAAATAATTGAACACGAGAGAGAGCAATCAGCGAAGGGAACTTCATGACGTGGACGAAGGTTTTATGGGGATTTTCGCTGTGATTTCCTACGCTCCCATGGCATTTCCTTGCTCGAAACATTACGGCTTCGCTCAAACGACTGTTTTTTCCTTTTCCGAAGTTGTATCATACATGTCCATAAATTGTTCCTTGTACAGGCGAAGTCGTTCCGTATAACATGTCCCGTTCCAATACTCCCGCCTTTCTGTTGAGAATGAGAGCTTGGGTACGCCTATCTGCTCGATTGCAAAACTAGCTGCCACGATAGCACAGATCAATGCAGCAGGTACTTTGCCTTGATCTGGCCATGCATTTCGTATACGCTGCCACACCTTTGAATGACCTAGCACCTCTTCTATGGTATTGAAAGGCGTGCGACCGGGGCTTACGAGACCCTGGGCCAGGGCTCCTAAGAATGTATTTCCTGCGCCGGTCGGATCCACTACGTTCACATGAGTGAATGCCGGCAAGTGCAGCGTTCCATATCGAGAGAAAGCGTAACAGCCATCTTTCCCAGCCCTGATTACGAGCGTGCCGTCATCCGCCGGACCGATACCCGTCCTGACAATATTCTCTGCGGCGGCTTGATCTTTGCTGTTTCCCATTTCCCATGTTGCATTGCCAAAAAATCGTGCCAGTTCATTCTCATTGGGACTTACCACGTCAACGTAACGGATAGCTTTGTAAAAGTTTGGTAGCTCCTCTTCACAGCACCTGTCAGGCACCGGTTCCCAGACAAAGATGGGTCTGACGTGGACTTGTGAGGACTTTGTATCTGATTCCCTGAGCGCTTCGGCCCTCCGTTCCAATATGCCTTGAACGACTTCACAGCAACGGAGTGAAGAACAAACCATATGAAATGTATTTGACAGTAGGAGAGACCTTGTGAGCGAATTTTCATCCAAACGAAGCTTGGGTGTCAAATACTTGAAGTCTGGAGAGCAATGAGCCTCATCAATGCGATTCTCTCGTATACCCCGGGGCGGCATAATAACCCACCTCTTTTCTCATTCGGACCGTACCCATTCCAGCCCCTTGTAGTGAGCCGTTCAGGGTCTTCTCGGAGGACACAATGCGTATTCCATGATAAAATTGTGCCTTTGACAGCTTCCGGAAAGTCGGAGCCGCAGTCAACAATCCAGCCCACAGACCTTGAGTACTCTGGGCCCGCGACGATGCGTGCCCCTAAAGCCGCGTATGCCCCGGCGCCTCCGATAATGTCTTTCACTGGTGGTTTCGGGGCTTCAAATTCAATTTCATCTGCTCCTGACTGTTAGTTCTGCACGTATATAGAAGAACAGCACTGTAGCAAGTGTGGTGAACTCGCCGATTATAAACATTCCCAGAGTGCAAAAATCAATCTGCAGCCCAGGCACTGCAGTACCGTCGCAAGGTCGAGAAGCCATCGTCGCGACGCCTATTTCATTCTACTCTATCAAAGAAAGTAGATGCCTACGCCGTTCTGTCTCTCCTGATGCGGTGTTGTCGGAGTATTGATACGGCCATTACCGATAGATTACACGGATTTACTCCGGCCAGCCGTAATATTACCACGCTATGACGACCGACGTCTCTATCTCAACTCCTGAAAAACGGCCGTGTTCATTCACCACTCACAAGACAATAAGGACAGCCAGGGTGAATCCTCATCCAAAGATATCAATTCATAAGGATCTGTCTCTGTGACCTTCAGGTGTTGTCGGAGTATTGATACGGCCATTACCGATAGATTACACGGGTTTACTCCGGCCAGCCGTAATGTTATCACGCTATGACGACCGACGTCTCTATTTACTCCGGCCAGCCGTAATATTACCACGCTATGACGACCGACGTCTCTATCTCAACTCCTGAAAAACGGCCGTGTTCATTCACCACTCACAAGACAATAAGGACAGCCAGGGTGAATCCTCATCCAAAGATATCAATTCATAAGGATCTGTCTCTGTGACCTTTCTCGGCCGATATCATCAGCCCCGTTCTCGCCTTCAAGCTGTTTCCCAGGCTCCTGGAGCTGCCCTCCGAGTCCAGTATACCGTCCACGTTTGAAGAGGGTACCCAACACCATCCGCGACCATGAGTTCCAACAGCCACATGCATAATTTTACGACCCTAATCAAACGGTATGTGTACTTGAACTTGGTGCTCAATCGATTGGTAAACCGTTTGCTGATGCGAGCTCCGTTTTAGGCTTGAAGCCGCAACATCCCGGCTGGAAGACATGGCCAGCTCACTTGATGGCCCAAGTTCTTCAAGTCCCCCGGTTCCCGAAGCCATCCAGACCGCCCCGGCCAAATCAACACCACAGCAAACAGCTGTGCGACCGCCCTCTCCGCCCGTTGAGACGCTCCCCAGATCGATTGAAGCGTTCGATGAACTCATCAACAAGGAAGTGAAGCCTTTTGTGGAAATCGCTCAGAAAATTGGAGATGCAGTTGCTGAACAGGTATATTGGAAACTGGTGAAACGTAGGACCTTTTGCGCCAGCGCTTATAAAATATTCTTTTTAGTCCAAAGCAGTGCTAGAAGCCTTTGAGGCCGAAAGGAAATATCTTCTGGTATCAACCAAGGCTAAACAACCTGATCCGCAGCCCCCGGAGCTTCTGACGGAGCTACATAGAGCATCTGATGAAATCAATAGTATCCGGGAAAGCAACAGGCCCTCCCCGTTGTTTAATCATCTGAGCGCAGTCTCGGAGGGGGTAATGTCAATGGGATGGTTCTTTGAGAGCCGACCTGCAGAATTTGTGACTGACATACTGGGTGGTGCTCAGTTTTACGGAAATAGGGTTCTCAGTGAATACAAAGAAAAGTAAGGATCCCTCAGTTTCTTATATTCAACCTAATGATAACGTTATGCGGTGCAGAGATAGAACCCACGTGTCGTATATCCAAGCTTACTACCACATTTTCAAATCCCTGATTGCATATATAAAGGAGTATTACCCGAGAGGCGTGACATGGAATAATAAAGATGGCGTTGATATTATGGAAGCCTTGAAGCAAGTGTCCTCGGCCGCGACCCCTACGGGTGGTGCCGCTCCTCCTCCACCTCCACCACCACAGTGTTGCTAACATGTTTTTCCAAACATTTTATCAACAATATAAATTATCAAAAGCAATTGTATTGCCTCCGCCACCGGGCGCTGCACCATCGCCAAAACCCTCTGCCGGCAGCGATATGTCGGCCGTTTTTGAGCAACTTAACCAAGGTTCGACAATCACAACAAATCTTCGCAAAGTTGACAAGTCCGAAATGACGCACAAGAACCCGAGTTTGCGTGCTGGTTCTCTGGTTTCGGATAATAGCGGTCCTCAGTCACCAACTGGCCGCGGCAAGTCACCGGCACCTAGCAAAAAGCCTAAGCCGGAGAGCATGCGAGCCAAGAAACCGCCGCGAAAGCATCTCGATGGCAACAAGTGGTTCATCGAACACTACGATAGCCCCGGCGGCGTCATAGAAATCTCTGCCAATCTGAGCCAATCTATTCTGATATCCCGTTGCAACAAGACCATCATCAAAGTGAGCAACAAGGCCAACGCGATCTCGATCGATAACTGTAACGAGGTTTCCATCATTGTCGACTCTCTTGTTAGCAGCCTAGACGTTATCAAATCTCCCAAATTCGCGCTCCAGATCGATGGAGTAGCGCCCACTGTGATGCTTGATCAAGTGGATGGGGCAACAATCTATCTCAGTCAGTCTAGTCTAAGCACAGAGATATTAACTAGCAAGTGCACGAGCATGAATGTTGTATTACCCCCCAAGGAAGGGCCTGAAGACGGGGATGCTAAGGAGTGCCCAGTGCCAGAACAGATCCGAAGCTATGTTAAGAATGGTGTCTTGGTGAGTGAAATTGTTGAGCATGCAGGATAATAAGCTTGATTGGATAGCTTTAGTTTTTCTTTTGGCAAAAGGTGTCTTCCCATGCATATGGGATTTTCCTATATGTACTCCGTATCTAGACAACTCTTTGTGCTGTTCTTGGTTGAAATTAGCAAGGATTGGCTAGCGAACTTCGTTTTCGTCAGGGCAAAACACATATTGGGCTGCTGGAATTGTTTTCTTTTGCGCCTCCTGGCAGTAAGTACAGTACTTGACACCTGCATCGCCATAGAAAATGAGATAGCTTTAGTTTGTCTTTTGGCAAAAGGTGTCTTCATTTCCCATGCATATGGGATTTTCCTATATGTACTCCGTATCTAGACAACTCTTTGTGCTGTTCTTGGTTGAAATTAGCAAGGATTGGCTAGCGAACTTCGTTTTCGTCAGGGCAAAACACATATTGGGCTGCTGGAATTGTTTTCTTTTGCGCCTCCTGGCAGTAAGTACAGTACTTGACACCTGCATCGCCATAGAAAATGACCAACCGATTGATAAATTATATATACATGGTATCATAGAGAGTTTCTTTTCCCAGGGCCTATATACCCACTATACTCTTAACTCCAAAGATCCAAAAGGAAAAAAAGGGAAAAAAATGCTTCCCGCCCTCTGAGTAGGTTATTCGGGCCAGCCATTCACCTCCAGAACGATATCATATAAATCACCATATATTTCCACTCCATTCGATATAACCGCGCTAAATAATCAAGTTAAATATTTATGTTGTTGCGAGCAATGACGTGACTGTAAGGTCCGGGATCGAGACCAAATTTCCCAACTGTTCAGTGGCTATAATCCGACTGGTGGTCCGTTTATAGTATTGATCCCTAATTCCCCTAGGTCCGTTGGAGTCCGGGGTGCGAAACCGAACCCAGTGCTTGCTCTCCGTAAAGCACCATGCGACTTCGATACCCCAGTACCAGAGTCTTTTGTAGGCTTATAAGGACTATAACGTGGCTCGGGATAATGCACTTCGTTCCGTAACTTCTCTTTGCCGTCCGGGACCCTGTTTGCAAACACAACACGGATTCCAGAGTAAAGATAGTAGCGACCTTTTGAGGGTGAACAGATGTTGAAATGAACGAGATATCTCAAAACCGGTTTATCAATGATATGAGGCGAACGATGAACATTTTTTGCTGCATTGCCATCAGGCTTGGTTCCAGATGTCGTTGGTATGTCAACTGCAGGGTTAATTGAGTAGCTTCTCTGTCTAACAAATGTTTTCGTCCCGGGTTCCATTCCTTCGAAATCGTAAGGCACAAGAAATAGTTTTACAGCCGTCTTGTTGGGATTTCTTATAATAATTTGTAGTTGTCCTTGTTGTGGAATACGGTAGCAACCACCAGGTGGGCATTTCGGCGACTGAGATTGTCGCCGTGACCTTTTCTCCCGAACCCGCCGCTCCTGTGAAGACGATTGAGATGGTTTCGGAATGCGCTCCTCATTTGCATGATTAGGACAAGGGCATTTGGGCGGTATTGTTATTGGTTTCGGGCTCTTCGAACCGGTTTATCAGTGATATGAGGCGAACGACGAACATTTTTTGCTGCATTGCCATCAGGCTTGGTTCCAGATGTCGTTGGTATGTCAACTGCAGGGTTAATTGAGTAGCTTCTCTGTCTAACAAATGTTTTCGTCCCGGGTTCCATTCCTTCGAAATCGTAAGGCACAAGAAATAGTTTTACAGCCGTCTTGTTGGGATTTCTTATAATAATTTGTAGTTGTCCTTGTTGTGGAATACGGTAGCAACCACCAGGTGGGCATTTCGGCGACTGAGATTGTCGCCGTGACCTTTTCTCCCGAACCCGCCGCTCCTGTGAAGACGATTGAGATGGTTTCGGAATGCGCTCCTCATTTGCATGATTAGGACAAGGGCATTTGGGCGGTATTGTTATTGGTTTCGGGCTCTTCCGTGACGAGCGCCGTTCGCTTGGGAACGTGTTTTCAATATCGATGTACCCAACGTACGGACTGGGGCTATCATCCGAAATAGTTCTTCCGCCACCTGATGTAGGATAACTGTAAAAAAAGGCAGGAAACGGAACGGTCACATGCGGAGGACATTTCAAATTGGCCTTGCATTGGCCCTTTCCCAGTACTCCGACTTCGGCTGTGAAATCCAATGGTCTTGACGGAGACATAGACATTCTACCTCGAAGAATCGATTCCTCGAAGGAGCCAACCATAGGTGCATGATACGTTACTTCTGACGAATGAGACGGGCGCCTAGCGCGGTTTATGAACGAGCTCTGGGGACAGGACGATGCCGGCTGCAGCGTGAAGCCAGATGTCAGCGACCTTCGCGGCCGGTGTCCCTGGTAGGAAAAAAGGTCCTCTCGATGGCTGAAATTGGACGACGTTTCATGACTCTTGTGCCAGCTGTTAGTTTGCGGCGATGCCTGGAACGCGTCTGGCGGAAGTGTCCGTCGCCGATTCGTTTTCTCCGAACATGGAGACAGTTCAAGTGGATCGATGTTGTCAGACTTGTCGAAGTCGGGATTGTTGGCCTGGTGCACAAGGGGACTCGTTGGCAGTTTGAGCACATAATTTGTAGAAAAGGAACCAATTGAAGGCGCACGTAATCGACCAAATGGTGGTGCAGGCCGCATGCCAGTCAACGGTAATGACTGTTCTTGAAAGGGCAGTGAGTTCAACCGGGACTCGTGCAGTCCCGAGTACCAAGGAGCTGGAGGCGACGTGGACAGTATCTGAGAACCAGGTTGCTCGTCAAAATGTCCCTGATCCGACTTCGTCGAAGCGTTTGGAGAACCCTCACGAAAATCGCCAGCGTGTAGAGCTGACTTTGGACGTTCAATATCTGCGGCATCATGCAGTGATAACCCACTTGGGCTCTCGCTGGTTGAGCACTGCTGGGGACATTCCAAGATCTCCTCAGGCAACGGAGAAGGAGATTCTCTCCCCCTCTTTTGCAATTCTTCAAATCTGCTTTGAGGATCATCCCCATGTACTGCGAAGTATTCCTCCAGCTTCAGCCAACACAACGTTAGCACGATTCTGCCAAATGATCTGAAGACTGTCTCGCAACGCCGGGATTCAACAAAGGAACGGTGAAGAAGGTCAAATGAGCACCCTTCTTTGACTCTTTTTCCCTTTCAATTCGGGTAGCATACTCCGTACTGTACACATAAAAACGTGCATCAAAGAAACCCAGGGAGGTGTAAAGAAAGCACCAAACCGCCATTTAGTTGGAGCACCTTCTTTCACTCTTTTTCCCTTTCAATCTCCGTACTGTACACATAAAAAC